>RJWT010001016.1:0-53497 GCA_004365215.1 Cuniculus paca
CTCTCATGAGCTGACGTCCTCTTGGGAAAGACATCTGGTCAATGAAAAAAGGCAGAACATTTCGGACGGCCATACAGCTAGGAAGAAACCCACGCTAGGCTGGAAAGAGATGGGGTGGGCGCTGTCTAGGACCTGCGGAGCGGGAGCCCTCTCCCTAGTTAAGAGCTTGAAAGCGGAGACCAGAAGGATGAGGGAGCCTGCAGGCAGCCAGGAGATGCTGGGTAAAGTTCTGAGGCCGGGCGTCAGACAGGGGCGCCTGTGTGGAGTGATGAGGAGCCGCGAGAGACGAGCTCCTGGAGGCCACGTCACAGCCTGCTCTGCAGAGTCGACGGGCGCCCAAGAGGCAGGATACAGGAGTCGATGAGGCGCATAGTGCTCTTGGCAAGGGACCGGACACCTTGGAGAGAGGACAGCTGGAGGTTTGGAGTTGGGAGCTTGTCCCAGGATCAGTGTGAGGCGTGATGGGTCTGGGCCAGCTGGAAGCAAGGAAGTTAGAAGAATGGTCAGATTCCAGGCAGATTCCAGAGAATCCTCATGGTCCGAGCCACACAAAGCAGCCCTCAGGCAAGCATGTGAGGAAAGAGCCTGGAGAAGAAGCCTGGAAAGTCCCGGGTCTGCATGTCCTGTCACCCACGCGGGCTCCCCCAGCGATGCTCAGGACACACTGAAGGGAGGTGCTTTTATTCCGGTTTTCTGTTTAAGAACCCTGGGGCTCAGGAGGAAGGAGCACATTGCCCGGGGCCACACGGGGTTTGCTGGAGGAGCCCGGTTCCTGTCCGCCTGACTCTAAAGCCTGCGCTGTCACTGCAAAGCCAGGCTGTGGGCGACGAAGAGGAAAAGCCGGCGGCGGAGGCGGGAGCAGGGAAGACAGCGAGGTCATGGGTTTCTCCTAGGAGCCCTCGAAGCAGGAAGAAACGGTCCGCAGTGCCCACGACGGAGAGCAGCTGAGGGAGAGGGGAAGAGAGGCTGCCCTGTCACCGGCTTAGATGCGGTGACACAGCCAGAGGTGGAGACCGGGGGCAGCACCAGGGGAGACCGAGGGCTCCCCATGGCAGTGTGACCTCAGGCAGTGGCTTCTCCAGTTCTCCAAATGCCTTGTTACTAAGCTATGCTGACCTAACAAGCACACGAGTTCATTTCTTGCTCGGGTTCCGTGTCCACTGCAGAGCAGCTGCAGCTCTGTGTCGCTCACGCAGACCCTGGTGACAGAGCAGCCTAATTCAGGGGCAGAGGATAGAGGCCGGAGTCACTGTGACTGCCTGTGTCAAGGAGACAGGGAGGGACAGTACTGCACATTTTGGAGCCACAGTGCAGTCTCCCCCATGGAAAGCAGTCCAGGCAGTGGCTTGGCGTGGGGAGCTCCACAGTGACAGTGGCCGCTAGGATTAACAGGCCACAGTGCCCGACAGGCGGTTTGCTGGTGGCGCCCAGCTCTCATTAAGTAGTTTGTCACTAGGAATCCGGAGAAACAGTGCAACTGGGCCGCTTTGGACACCAGCCCCGCGGTGGCTGCAGCGTTCTGCTCTCCTCTGCCCCCCTACTGGGGCCAGGCCTGTTTCTTGAATTCCAGTGACTTCTGAATTTCTACCCTCACGCCTCTCTCCACCAGGCACTGCACTCCTCTTCTTATAGGATCCTGAGCAGCCTTTTTCTTACAGGAATTTGAGCAGAAACCATTTATAATTACAGAATTTAGTCAAGATTTCTAGTTGACAAAGTTACACTAGATTAATGACTGAAGTACGTGTCCTTCTATTTGATTTGTAATAGGAAAAAAAAAAAAAAGGAAAAAGGACAAGCAAAGAGTGGAAGCAATTTTAATTCTCACAAACCCGGGGGAGCGACGTAGAGTGGCCTGTCTCTCCTGTGGTCTGGAGTCAGGTACTGTACATGGATTCAATTTTTTTTTTTTTTTTTTTTGCAGCACCGGGGATTGAACTCAAGACCTCATGCTTGCTAGGCAGGCGCTTACACCACTAAGCTAAACCCCGGCCCTAACAGACTCATTTTTGCAAAGTTGCGCTGAACACAGTCTAGTTAGGAATTCACATTTTAAAAGCGCAACACAACAGTATTTGTGTGCTTTTCCCCATTGTATCCAACCTCGATGGTAGCTGAGAAAGAAAGGTTAATTCCCGTGGATGACACCAGCTGTGTTCCCACAGGGACAGTGAGAGGAGGAAGAACCCGCTAGAGGACGGTGCTCATGACTGGCTTTCATTTTTGCGTGGGCCACAGATTTAATGATTCTCAAGACATTGCTTTTCCATTTGATAGTCTAATTTGGTTGCTTACAGGAACCTTGAGAAATAGAAAGAGCTCATATTTTTTGTATACATTTTCATAAATGAAGCTCAGGGAGATTAAATAATCTAGTGGAAGACACATAGCCAATCAATGAGAGGGTCCTTGCTACACGTTATTCTTATTATTTTGTAGACATGGGCTTTACACATGAATGACTGTTGTTCCTTTCTTCATCAGGAATTTTGCGCGCACCCAAATGATTTTGGTACAGAATGGACAAAGCAAGTAGAAAGCAGTTAATGAAGGCTGACTTTTGATTGTGATTTGCAATAAACATCAGTTAAGTTTAGGTTCATTGCTCCAGGGTCACAGCTATATTTATAAACAGGGATGGTGACCCGGTTTATTCTTATGTGGCTTTTAGTTGTCGGCTAGTGTTTGGTTGCAAACAACAGAAATCCACTTGGATAAGCTACACGGACAGATTGTTTGGAAGTCAACTAGGCAACTCAGAAATGTAAGGCAAGCCTGAGGAATCTGACATCGACAGTGGTGGTAACCTGGGTGGCCAAAGGGACTGAAAAGGCAGAAACCACTCTTGAAGCATCAAGTACAGCTGCTCCAGTGAACAAGGGGGGGATCTGATTCTCCTAACCAGAATTCCGTGCTCCCTGGGGCTAGGGCCTAATCAATGGTCCCACCAAGGGACCTGAGGTCAGAAAAGGAAAAGAGAAGTTTTAGCTACTAAAAGAGAAGGAGACAGATTCTGGGAAGTCAGTGGCTGCCTCCAAGCTGAACCACCTCACCTCCATTCAGTTCCGCAGTGAAGGAGAGTTTTCCCAGCCAGGGGGGTCGGAAGCAGAGAGGAGAAAGGTCTGCCTGTCTTACCAGCTGCAGGGCCAGAGCAAGAATATTGGATTTGGAGGTGTCCCAGACAGCATCTCCAGGGCAGAGAGGAGGCATCTTTGGGATGTGACATGCTGAGTTGTGAATTAAATCACTTTTGATGAACTTCATGAGCTACAAGTGAAGACGAGCCATTCCCTTTAACTCCATGTAGTCTCTGTTCTACAGGGTTCTGGATGTGACCATACTCGGATGGATCATGTCAGGCTTTGGATTTTTTTAGGGTCACAATGATGTTTATGATCAAATGTCTTGGAAAGTGAACAGCCTACAGCTGGAAGGGCAGGCAAACAAATGTAGCTCTAGAATTAGTTGCTTTAGTTTTTTTTTTTTCTGTAAGGAACATTGAAAATTTACTTAATCTTCCTCCAGAAAGCAAAATTCAGGAAAGATTTATTTCTACTTGGATGGGCACTACATTTCCATGATTATGATTCACTTGTAAATAGCTCATTATTTTCATTATAAAATAAGAACTCTAGTGCACCATTTTGAAGCTAAGAAAATTGAAGCACATGATCTTCCAATAAAAGCTTACTTGGACTGCTCTGTAATGTTATGTAGATGCTAATGCTTGCACCATAGTAGCTAACTTCTGCAGAAGCATTTTACTTGCACAGTGACCCTATGAGCCAGACTACCATTGTTTCCATTTTACAGATGAGAAGAGTTTACGGTCACACAGGTACCAAGAGTATCCTGAACTAGCCTATTTACCGCAAAGCCCATGCTCTGAGTACTGACTTCGCTGTGGAGGCTGTGAGGCTATTCTTAACTGTCCCCTGATCTGTACTATGACAGGACCCCTGACTAGTTCTACTTTCTAGTAGCACTGACTCACAACTGCTCCAGGGCTCAGAATCTATTCCGATTTAAAGAACTAAAAAAAGTCCATTGGAATGCAGATGAATCAATTTTTGATTAATTAGAGTTTGCTAAGGAATTCAAATTCTTTTGGGGAAAGTATGTGCTAGCATGTGCTAGACTCTGTGGACACAAGAGTGAGAAAAAAATAAGATCCCTGCCTTCAAGGAAGTTAGAGTCTGATGGAAATGTCGGGTGATAATGAAATAACTGCAAAACGACATAAAATTACAAATTACGATAGTGATAAATTCTTTTGAGGGTAATTACAGCAGCAGTGATGGGCGGAGGGGCGGGGAGGAAGGGGAAGCCCTTGAACAGCACAGAGTCTGTCATCTGTCCACTTGGCAGACATTCGTTAGTGTCCTGTAAGGACCTGAGCTGGGGTCTGTGGCTTTGGAGGGTCTGAAGCTGGTGATGATGGAATCCTTGCTCTCCACTGGAGCTTGGGAGAAAACCGCAGACATGGGTAACCTAACTGTGCTGTAAGAACAGGAGCGAAGACACATGGCTACTATGATGCCGAGAGCTTACATTTACTGCACAATTTAAGGTACTCTGCGTGTAGGAGCTCAAGAATCCCTAAAGCGACCCAGCCTGGATGGGGTGGGGATGGCGAGTTGATGGGTAAGGCACATCTGAGGTTGTGTCCGGGGACCAGGAACTAAGGAACAAAGGTGGAGAGCCAGAGGCAGAGCCGGGGAGCGGCAGAGCAGGCGGTGTGGGCTGTTATGGGCATTCAGAGGAGGGAGTGTGGGCTTCTGGCTGCAGGAGGAGCTTCCTGGAGGTCAGGACGCTTGGTGTGGCCTTGAAGGGGGCGAGAACTTAGCAAGCAGAGACGGGGCTGTGGCAAGTGCCCAGGTGGGACTGTATGGCCAATGTGGGTTGGGCCCAGTTGTCTTTGGGGGCTGCAGGGCAGGCACATGGCTACGACTCAGCCTCCTGGAGAACGTATTTCATTTCCACTCTAAGAGTCCCAGGGAGTAAGGGTGGGTCGGGCCTGGGAAGCGCCACGTTTCCAGGAAATCTGGGTGAGGTGATGCTGGACAAGGGTTCGGGAAGCAGTCATGTAGAGCTGGTGGGACCACACAGTGGGAGCTGGGGCTCAGAATTGCGCAGTGGGAAGCTGGAGGTGGATGAGAACAGCCACTGTCTGAGCCAGGCCTTGGGAAGCTCACTCTGGATCAGATGTTGGGGTTCTCAAGAGGAAAGTGTGAGGGAAAAGGGACTGGTTGATAGCTACTTAGTTGTCCATTCACATTGGTACAGACTGGGGCAGTGGCTGCAGGTGGGGCAGGGAGCCTGCTCAGGTCACTGGGGGCAGAGTCAGCAGGACGTGGTGCCAAACGGATGAGGAGGCAACACTGAGTGTCAGACAGTGCCATCTCGTAGTGCATCTGGAGCAGGGGCCAGCCCGATGCAGCACACTGCAGGAAAGTTTCTGCTGTGTAAGGGAGGGTCAGGGAAGCGCTATCTGGCCAGTACTTGACTTCCTTATGGGACAGGTGTCTGGCCTGAATTTTTCCTTAGAAGAAACTTTCCAATTATTTTAGCAACTTAAGCAATGTTCCGCAGATCTGGCCGAAAGGGAGGGCTCTGTTGTTTGTTTTTTTGCTTTCGTTGTTGTTTTTTGAGATAGGGTCTCCTCATGTAGTTCAGGCTGGCCTTGAACTTACTATGTAGTCCAGGCTGGCCTCAGACTCATGGCAATTCTCCTGCCTCAGCCTCCTGAGTGCTGGGATTATGAGCATATGCTACCATGCCAGGCTACAGTGGTTCTTCGTAGAATAAGAGAAAAAAGAAAATGCAAGGAGAATGACATCAAGAATAAGACTGAAGACAGACTGTGAGCTAAGTGGTTTTGCTTTGGCTCAGAAATAGTAGTTTCAGTCAAAGAACAATAATGTCAGCAATAAAAACAGCAAGAGCTACTGGGTACTTATTATAGGGAGCTGTGTCAGAGGTTCAGGGAAGTCATTTCAATACATGCCATTGCCTGAGGTCTTCTGAGCCCCCCTCTGCCCCGTTAACACATGAAGAGATTGAAGTCAAGAAAGATAAAGTAGTATCGGAACATGAAACTACATGGCGTGTAACCCCAACACTCTGGGAAGCTGAGGCAGGAGGACTGCAAGTTCAAGCCCAGCCTGAGCAACTTCGTGATTTAGTAAAACCTTGTCTCAAAAAATTTTTTTTAAAAGACTGGGAATATAGCTCAGTGGGAAGGCCCTGGGTGCAATCCCCAATACCACAAAAACAAACAAAAAAGAGAAAAGAAAGGAAAATGAAGCTGTTACTCAAAATTGCATGGCTCCTGATGGCAGCACCTAGGGTCTCATGGGTGACCCTGCCTGTGGTGTGTGCTGCTTGGGTGGGACAAAGGGACCCAGAGCCAGAGCACCCAGGGTATAATCCCAGCTTTGTCACCTGCAGAGTCACCTGCAACACAGCCCATTCTTAGCCATGTGCCATGTTGATAATGGCCCTTGCTGTCCCAATGCCGCTGGACAGTTGGAAAGCTCAAGCACGAAGCAGAGAAGGGGTTTGTAACACAAGTTATCCTTCCATGCCTGCTCCGGAACTCACCCAGGGAGAGGCCCTGCCATGTCTTTACTTACTCATATAAAGGGAAAAATCTCAATTGGGTGGGGAGGCACATGGCTCTGCATGTTTTGGTTTGTAGCATTCGTGGCTGACAGAACTCCCACAGGTGTGCATGTGATACACAATCATGTCTGGTTTATGTGTGAGTTTTGTCATTCATTCATCCATCTGCCCCGGCACTGTGCTAGAAGCCGCTGATTGGAAAATAGTTGAAAGACACCCCAATCTTAAAAGCCTAGGATCTGGAAGGAAAGATGGATGTCCTTTGGGTGCCTGAAATTGTGCCTGGCAGGTGTCACAAGATTCTTGCTGACTAACCCTCATCTGGAGGGGAAGAGGAAATGCATACAATGCAACTGTTAACCCTTCCACACTGCAGGAACAGCAGGAATGAACAGAACAATAGAGATGTCCTTGCCCGTGAATTCTAAACCTGGGTCGATAGAATGTCATTTTGAAAACATCTAAAGGACAGAAATATAATGATAATCAGCAGGGTGCATGGACTTACTAGATACAAATCATATAAAATGGAAGCATTTTCTTTCCATCAGAAGGTAACTGACTTTGGCTTGGGGCCCACAAAAAATAGATTTGGAGGAATATCGTGGCTCAATGAAGAAATAACTGTTACTTTGGTTTCTTCTGAATCCTAACTTGGGGAATCAGTAAATGCATTAGTTCTTCTAAATTAGAGGGGAAAAAGGGAAATGGAAAAGGAAAATTGCATCTCAGCTGGAATTTGTTTATCTTGTGCGCATAGGCGTTCACCTCTTCCCCTCCAAAGGTGAAATTCTTTCGTGAAGGCGAGGTTGTCCTGGGGCTCCTGGGCCATGGAGGAAGAATGTTTATTGATCGAGTTCACGCATTTTACAAGTGGAAAAATGCCCTGGATTGCTCTAAACCTGTTTTATGGTGTAAGTTTTTTCTTAGAGCACAGGATTTCCTTTTGTAGCATCAGCTCCGCATAGCCTGGTGGTCTTCAGTTGCTTCAGGCAAATATCAAGTATTTTGTTTTTCTAAACCGGACACCAAGGAAACTCAGAGCAGATGTTCAAGCCTCCTCCACGTGGGCTCCCACATCCTGACAGGACTTTGAGGAGCACCCAGTTCAGGGTGGAAGCTTCTTCACCCAGACTCTTAGCAGCAGATGTAGCAGGTCCTCAGGGTCACCGTGGTGTCTGCTGGGGCTGATTGTTTAATCTTGCACTGTCCGTGTGATAAATGGCTAGGAGGGTCTGTCAGATGGCATTTATCTTGCCTCACCAGTGAATGCAATGAAGCCCGTGTGAGTCATGGTTTGTAGCACTTGAGGTTGACAAAACATCCACAAGGCTGCGTGCCCTCCTGCCCATATGGTATTGATATGATTATTTATAGTTTATGTGTGACTCTCGTCACTTACTTGCTCATCCAAAATGTCCTGAGCACCTGCCATGCGCCAGGCACTGTGTTAAAAGCTGCAGATATGAAAATAATCAAGGGACACACTCAGCTTTTAATAGCCCAGAGTCTAAACTGGACATGGGGGTGTGTGCTTGTAATCTCAGCACTCTGAGAGGCTGCAGCGGGAGGATTACGAGTTCAAGCCCAGTCTGGAGACCCTACCTCAATCAATCAATTGATCAATCAATCAGTCAATGGCTGGAGATGCAGCTCAGTGCCAAAGAGAGAAAACACGCCCCCATTCCAACCTTACATTGTATGTCGGCTCCACCCCTGGGTGGGTGCAGAACTCACACTGCCAATCCCAGTACTACACAACGAATCAACCACAAATGCTAGATTCAGCCGCTTCCATGACTACATGAGGCTTGGGGGGGGGCATCTATAGACACAAACTGTAACAGGTTATAACGATAAAAAATACAGCCTCTAAGTGTGGACCTGTGGAAAGGTACAAAGAGGAGGAAGACTGGTCCCTCGCAGTCACACTGGACAGTGAGGACATCTGAGTGCGAAGCACCCCAGAGTAGAGAGTTAGACGAGGACGCGCTGCAAACTCCGAGGAGCTGAAGGTTGTTCTGTGGTGAGTGGGGTGAGAGGGGCAGGGAATGGACTGCGAGGGGCGGAACAGAGATGTTGGGAACCAAGTCCATGGGGTGCGAGTGTTTGAATGTCCCCCACCGAACTCATTCGTTGCCATGTTGAGGTGCTGAGGGGGGAAGCTTCATCTGACACCGTGTTTGGGGGTGGAGCTTTGAGAGGGAGTTAATTTTAAAGGAGGCCGTGGTGGGAGTGCTTTCACTCGCTGGGACTGTGTCTTTACGAGAGGGGGAGGAGAGACCTGAGGCCTGACGTGGCCTCCCCACGTGAGGCCCGCACCACCTTGGGTCTCCGCTTGAGTCTCCACCAGCAAAAGGACCTCACCAGAGGAGGCTGCCCAATCCGGAATTTTCCAGACTGAGCGAATCCTTGTACTTTATAAGTTGCTCAGCCTGCGGTGCTGAGTTATAGCAACAGCCAGTGGATGTAGACATGGAGCTTGTTCAGGAACACACAGGCAGCAGCCAAATGCAGCCTTGCCGGTCACAACAGAAGCAGAAGCCCAGGGCGGCAGGTGGAGGAGGAGGTGCAGGGCCGTGCTTCTCAGGCACCCGCAGAACAGAGCCATCATGGCTTCCTTAAAATGGGGAGCTCATTTCCCGGTGATGACACCTCTTTAGTGCCTACTTGATACTCAGGAACTTGGCAGATTGAGGTCTCCTAATGTTTCAGAAAAGAGGCCTCTGATCTATGGAATTCTTTTTTTTTAAATTTTATTTTGAAAAGAATACAACCAAACAAAACAAAACAGAGTAAAGTCAATCAAAACAAAGCAATGAACATGGAACATGACTTTGAAACAGTGTTAAAAAAAAAAAAAAAAAAAACAAAGCAGTCAATAAGGCTACCCTAATGGCTCTTGTTATCTGCAGTATACCTGCCCATACCACCAGGAATAAGTAAAATCAAACAAAATACAACAAACTAAAACAGTAGAAACAAAACAAAACCTAATAAAACAAAACAAACAAAGCAGAACAATGTAAGCAATATAGAATTTCAAGATATTGCGAAACAGCATTGGCTACCCTAATATTTGTTATCTTCAGAATAGTTGCCTACACCTTCAGACATAATACAATCAAACCCCACAGAATAGAGTAAAATCAATCTGATCTATGGAATTCTTTACCAGTGATGGGAATGGCATGGTTGGCTTTTCAGGCTTTCTCCAGCGATGGACAGGATGAGCACAGCTGGCTGAGGGACACATGCGTTTAAAGGCCAGTTGGCCTAACCAGTGGATCTTGGGCAGGTCCCAAACGCTCAGGGACTCATGGGATGGCTGGACTCTCACGGAGTCAGTGTGTTTCTGACTCAAGAGGAAGTAATCTAGATGGAAGGGCTTTGTCAGCTGAGTTTGTCATTGGAAATGGAAAATGTGTCTGACATGGTTTCTCCACTTCCTAGTTCCATGAGCCCCGTTTGCTTGCTTGTAAACGGGAGATGATTTATAGCAGCACTTAGCGCACAGGGTCACATTGAAGATGAACTGAGGCCAGGTGTGCAGTGTTTATGATGGTGCTGTGCCTGCAGGGCAGGGAATCCTTATTCGCTCTTCTTCCTTATCCAGTGGTTTGGTTAAGCTGCAAAGCTTGGACATAAGGAGACTTTGAAGCCTTGCTAGAGAGTCTCTGTTCTCAGCACCCTGGTGACTGTCCCCTCTGGAGAGGTTTCTAAGAATTAAAACAGCCCTGGGTCAGCTGTGTGTCCAGCAATTTCCAAGGGACGACGTATCTTCAGAGGGACCTTTCAAACCTGTAGCAAACCGCTACAGACGACAGCCGCTCTCAACCTCTGATCTCCAGGCCTCCGATGCAGGTAAATAAGCAGCGCTGACCAAGGCCGTGAGCCTGCTCAGGGGCGCCTCGGGGATCTGCCTCCAGAAGTGGCTCTGGCCTCTCATCCAAGCAAAGGCGGCCTCTCTGGTCAAGTGGCTGTGTCACCGAGGAGGGAAGGTGTGGTGGTTATATCTGGATGTCCCCCAAGAGCTGCGTGCACTCAGAGGCGGGGCTACTGAAAGGTGACTGAAGCATAGGGCGCGGTAGATGAAAGTGATGTTAGGAGGTGGGACCCAGTCAGAAGAGGGGGCTCTCCGGGGCATGGCCAGGTAGCAGGATCTCCCAGGTTCTTCCTTTCGCTCTCTGCTTCCTGGTTGCTGTGATGGGAGCATCTTTCCTCCAGGGCAGGCCCTTCCACCATGCTGTGTTCTGCCCTGGAGCCAGCTGGCTATGGACTGGAACCTCCCTGCCAGCCGTAGCTCCCCCATGGCGATGGATGGGGTGAATATTGCTGCTGGGCCTGCCCTGAGTGCTCGTTGTTGGATCATCCTGAGCTCCGGACAGCACTCTGCACCGGCTCAGGGAACCTCAACTTACCCAGCATGGAAGCCTGATTCGCCTCTCTTGGGAGCTTCTTTAGGACTTCCTCTGCGCATTGACAGATTTTCCTGATTCTACCTTCCCAGCCCATGTACTTCTCCATCGCACATCAGGGTGGACCACACCCCGAGTTCTGTCCACAGTTCTTTCTCTTCACACCTTCTGTGTCTTGGTCTCTGTCCTCGCAGCCCGCCCATGCTACCTCAAGGTCGGTGGTCACTCCCGCTTGTCTCCTGAGCCGGGTCCACGTTTGCCATTTCCTACTCAGACAACTTCACTCAGAGGCCACATCTGGGCCTCCCACCCAAAGTGCCCCAGACCAGACCAAACTACGTTTTTCCTACATTTTGGTAAACAAACAAACCAACCACCTCTCTCCTCCTTCTGTGTTCCCTAATGTGATGTTGCTCAACCTAAGATCATTTAAAAAACTTTCTCCTCATTTTACTAGTTGTCAGCTTAGCAAAAAAAAGTCTCCTGACTCATTTTCTCACTAATCTTTCAAAAAAGAGTCCTCTGATTTACAGAACTCTTTGCCAGTGATGGGAAACAGCCTGCTTGTGCCTTTCAGGTGTTCTGCAGAAGACAGGATGCAGCAAGTTTGGCTGAGAAACACATGAGTTTAGAGGCCAGTCGGCCTAAATGGCCAATCTTGGACAGGTCCCAAACTCTCAGGGACCACACCAGGGTTAGAAATCAGATCTGTTTTCCTTTCTCCATGCTCAGTAAACCCCCTATAGTTTACAGGAGAATGACCAAACTCTTTAGTGTGTCTGTCACATTTTGACCTTCATTTCCTTCCTGTGCCAGTGTCTTTCAGGCATTCTTGGCCCCAAACACACCTGAGAGGCCAGGAAAGCATCTTGTTCCTTTAGTTATTCTTACTGAGGAAGGTGGGGGAAACCTCCTAGGAGACATTTCAGTGTCTGGGCTGGAGGGAGGGAAGGACCAACCTCCCCTCTGGTGTGCCTGGCCCATGAGCTCCTCCCGAGTGTGGGACATCCTTCTTGCTGTTTCCCCTCACTATACTGCTCCATTCTGGATTCCTTCAGCTCAAAGCCTGTGCTGTAAAAGAACACAGTGGCCATACTATTCTCTTAGTTTGGGACTTCCTTTCTTTCAGCTCTGCTTGCTGCCAGATTTCAGGGGCTATACTGAGATGCACCATAAATTAGGAAACTATCTTGAGAGTTACACTAGAATAGATCATGTCTTAATCTGGGGTCTTCTGGAATAAGGGTTCCCAATCTCTGAACTGTTAGGAACTGGGCTGCACTGCAGGTGAGCAGCAGGCAAGCAGGCAAAGCTTCATTTGTATTTATTGCTCCTCATTGTTCACATTATAGTCTGAGCTCTGCCTCTTGTCAGAGCAGCACCAGTAGTAGATTCATATAGGAACTCGAACCCTTCTGTGAACTGTGCATGTGAGGGATCTAGGTTACGAGAAGCTAATGCCTGAGGATCCATGGTATAGCTAAGGTGGTGATCTAACGCTGGGGAATATAATTATTATGTATCACAAGCATAAACTAATGAAAAAGAGAAACACCCTCCCATTCTGGTCTGCAGGAAAAATTGTCTTCCATGAAACTGGTCCCCAGTGCTAAAAGTATTAGGGCCACTGCTCTAGAAAGCAGTGCCTTTGGTCAAGGTGAACTGCTGCTGCCTTATGGGGCAGGAGGAAGCCAGGGGAGGAAGGTGAGGGGGAAAATGGCCAGAGCTAGTGGAGGTAGAAGTAAGCTGGGTCACACGTGGGGGCCTTGGCCTTGCTTCATCACAGCTGATCACATGGTAGGCAAGGGGAACAAGGATAGGCCATGGGAAGGAGAAGTGAGGGACTTCACCTGCCTGACTCCTCAGCTCTCTTTCCTCTGGTCACTTGCCCCACACCAAATGGGCTATGCTTCTGAGCTCATCATCCAGTTCCTTAGTGGTCACCTAAGGAACCAGATTCAGTGCTACACAGGGCGGCTTTCATCAGAGTCTGTAAGTAGACAGCTTTTTTACCTGGTTTGAGGTGCTGAAGTCTCCTTCTAGAACTGGTTCCTAGGTTCTTTCCATCCTGAATGAAGAATTGGTCCAGACAAGTGCAAATGGTAGCAAGGTTTTACATTTATTAAGGGGAAGAAGAGAAACAGGCTCTGCAGTGTGAGTTTGGGGCAAGAAAAAGTAGGAAAAGAAATGCACCCTGCAGCATGAGGGGGGACTGCTGTGAAAGAACACAGTGGCCAAGACCTCAGTGTTCACAACCCTTCTGTACCTCCCTTTCCTTGGGCTGACAGCAGGTCTAGGCTGTTCCATCTGAAAGTGCTTGAGTTCTCACAAGAAGTCCATGTGGAGGGCTTTGGGAACTGCTCTGCGCATGTGTCCTGGGATTTTGCAATTAACAGGTCAGCCTACTTCCCCAGCCAGCTTTGCCATGTCCTAATCTCCTGCCACCAATGACTCAGGTGAACTGGGGGCAGTAAATGTGGAGGCATGGTGTGTATTTCTGGAGATTCCATTTGTACTGGCTGATAAGTAAAATCCCATAGACAAGAAAGCAAAATAAATGTATTAAATAGTAAAGTGGAACCCAGACTTTGAAGAAAGGGAATCTGCAGGGCCTGTCTCAGAACATGCACTGCCACAAAGGGCTTCAGTCATGGGTGGTGCACATAAGGCAACTCTTTTGCTCTTCACGTAGAATCAACACCAGAATATGCCCGCAGCTCTCTGAGGGGAACAGATTTCTTCCTCCCAAAAGAGCTTGAGTATCTCTGGCGCTCAAGAATTGAAGGCATCTGTAGAGAGAAAAAGGAGCCCTCCCTGGAGGCCTGGGCTGTGACTGCAGTGTGTGGTTTGGGGTTGGTCAGCACAGAGCCCAGGGGCAGAGCGAGTATCCCTTAGTGAACCCGGGAAGGCCGAGTCCTGGCCGCCAGACCTCCAGCCTTAGTGACAATGGCACATGAAATGAAGGCACTGGGCACAGGACAGGTACCCAGCAAACTGTCAGGTTTTCTACTCTATGGACAGGAGCACATAGCAAGTTGCAGACTGGGGGGAGGGGAATCTGCAGTTTTTCCTAGTATCTGCTCACTCTATTTTTATGACTAGCCTTCAATTAAAGTTTGAGATTCACCCTCTCTCCTTCTAAGGCCATGTATATTACGCATGGTCCTATGAGCTGAAGCTCATAATAAACACTTTTTATTCTTCTGGTTATAGTGTGTGTATCTTAGGATTTTCAAGGTCCATTAGAAAAATAACCTGTGAACTCATCTGGTTTTGGAACTGTGAATGTAAGGCTGGAGCTGCTGCAGCCACCCTGCTACTAAGTGTAGAGAATTTGTTTGAAAATAGAGCTAACTAGCAATGTGAACAGAAATCAAATTCCTTTGAGCTCTGTATTAAGTCATCCCTGAGGTCAGATCTTCTTGTGACTTTCTCAGTTGTAGGAACTCTTTTTGCTTAAACCACTCGGAGTTGGGTTTTATGTTGTTTGCAGAAGTTCCAAACACTACTTGCTCCACAGATCATCTGGACCTGATGACCACTATGCCTCTGTGACTCACTTTTGTGGATTTTGTTTCTGATTCCTGTTGTTTCTCCCACAGGGGAGTTAAGATATTGATCTCATATACTCAGTGATTTTCCTATCTGAATAGCAATTTGGCTTTGTTTTGTTTCTACTGTGAGGAAGCAAATGTACTTTCTGATTTTATAATTGGTCACTGGGAGCCTGGTTTCTCAGAGAACATGCAAATTGGGTTTCTGGTTTAAAAACTAAAGTTCAAATTCCAGATTGTGGGAAACTGAGCAGAAATAAGTATAGTCTCTGGGCCTTTTCCCTTGGAGAGCAACCTAGTCATCATGCAGCCGAGTGAGCATCAGAAACACCATATTCCCTTGTCCTTTCAGTGTCATCTGTGATGTCTCCTTTCGCATTAACTGATTTGTTCATTCAGTAATTGCCTCCTTAGCACTGAGTTCACATGGTGAAAAAACAAACTGACTAAAGTTGCTGCCCTTATGGGGCTTATGTTCTCAAGTGGGGTCAAGAACAATAAATAAGATAAATATGTGATGTAGAAAGTGATCACTCTTTGGAGGAACTGAAATTTTTAGACTGGATCACAGGGCTGTGTCTCAGGACCAAAGATCTGAAGAGAATGATGAAAGCAGGAGCACCTGGGGGAAGGAGCAGCTAGTGCTAAGGCCCTGGGGGAAGGAGTGGGCCTGGCAGCTGAAGAGCAGTAAGTTGGCTCAGAGAAGAGAGTGAGAGGTGAGATGAGGTCAAAGGGCATGTGGGCACATGGACTCTGGGTAAGGATGTGCAGGAAGGGAGCACTGCAGACAGTTGGCTTCTGTAGGGTAGGGATCTTTTACCTTCTGCAAAGAGAAGGTTTCAGGACAAAACTCAAAGAACCATGTCCCCAGAGGCCCAAGTGTCTCTTCCTGGGAACTGAGTGTGGGACTGTGCTTCCTTTATCCTGGAGACACAGGCAAGCAGTACCATCATGGAGGGAAAGCTCAGGAACCGCGCTGGGGAGGCAGACTCCGAGGGTTCGGGGTCAGAGGTGAAACTGGTGGTCTTGGACGATGGCGCAGAGCGCGGCAGAGATGAGTCACCTGGAGACAAGTGGTGGCAGGAATGGTCAAGAACATCTAGATCAGCAGCCTGGGAGGATGAGGAGCACCAGGTGTGTACCACTACCCAGAGCCCACAGAGAGACAGTGGAGAAGTATATGGTCAGAGCCCAGAGCAGGCTTGGAGACTGATTGTGAGTGGAAAATTTCCCTCTATCCCTTTGAAGATTCTTAGGGACACATAAGGCAGAGGACAATGCTCTCACATTGTGGCAGGTGGAAGAAACTGCTGTAGTGGTCAAGCTACAAACTATTAAAGTGACTTTGCCTTGGGTAGGACCTAGGGGTATTCCGTTCTGTAACTCTGTCCCATTAGGGCCATCCTATCCTCAACAACTAAGGCCCCATTCCCTGCTAAGGTGTCTCACTCTGGGTCCAAATCTCTTAGTTGTTTCTCTTCCTTAGCTGTGTTGTGTCTATATCCCAAACTAATCCATGTCCCTTGCTGGGTCCTACAGGTCAACGCTATATTGTTGCTCCCTTGTTGCAAGTTTGAAGACAGAGTGTTGCATCCCCTCAGTCTCTCTGTCCACAAATGTTTATGAAGATTAGACTTTAATGTACACAGATTTTCTGCCTCAATTGTATAGCTTAATCACTTTGGCTTGCTTTATTTCTTTTTTATGAGATCTATTGTCTTCTGATTACAAAAGAAATACATGCACATTGTAGAAGGCAATTGATTTTTCTGGAGCTTTCATTTTGCATTTGCATTCCCTATGAATACGCATCTGGGCAATTTGGAAGGTGCTGGAGGGGAGGCAGCCCTGCTGAAATGCAAATGTGTCCCCAGCAGCCCCGCTGGTGAGGGGCTGGCGGAAGAGGACTTGCAGCTGAGGGCTGCCTGGAAGGCTCTGTCTCTTTGTGCAGACATTCTGCCCTTCTCCTTGTTTTTTGTCCCTCCCCTTTAAACAGGCTTTTACCAACAACAGCTGCAATTAAAAGGCATCCACTCATCAGAAAATACAGTGCAGCAGGCCTTTGCTGGGGACTGGTTTCACACTTTCTTCACGCATGACACATGTGATGTGAAGGCTGGCTTGTTGGTGTAAAATTGTGGAGTTCATCTCCATGCGGGTTAGATAGAACTCTTCCTTTAGGTTTCTTAGTACTCAAGATATCACATTTATATTCATTGGGTCAAAAGTGGGAAGAATTAGGTAGTTAAGCAAACGGATTGTGTGAGGCACATGTAATTCTTGTACATTCTTCCCGTTCCTAAACCCATAAAGTGCTGTGGATCATAAAAATGATAGGTTCTCATAAATGCCAGGGGAAAGAGATAACATTTATGGACCATCCAATCTGTGTCATTCATCTCCCATAATTCGTAACCTTCCCTAGAACACATGGAAAGTTTAGTGCTGTTTTCTAGATGTCCCTATCATATGGATAAAGAAAGTGGGACACAGAGAGGTGAAAGATTTGCCCAAGAATATTAAATTTGTTCACCAGAGTTGCTGTGACTTTAAGTTCTTAAATATTATTTCAGGGATAAGGCTAAAACAAATTGCATCTTGAGTAGGGCAAATTAAATTGTTAAATTGGGGGCCGGGGATCTAGCTCAGCGGCCTAAGTGCCTATCTGGTAAGTACAAGGTCATGGAGTTCAATCCCCGGTACCGCAATAAATAAATACATAAATAAATAAATAAATTGTTAAATTGCAAAGACCAAAGGTGTTCATTCTCCATCCAGGTTTTTTCAGCTTTCTTCTAACTCTGCTTTTTCCTCTTAAGCACCTTGAGCAGCAGTTGCCCAGGAATTGACAAACTCCTCAGTGCAGATCTGAGAACAGAGGAGCCCCAGGAAAACCTCCTGGCATGGCTGACAGGGGTGATGGCTTGGTAATGGACCTCAGAGAGTGTATATATGAATTAAGTGCCTTTTGTTCCTTTGCTGCAAAAACATCAATTAAGCTTGAATAATCCATAGGTTTTCCCTATCTCAAACAGAAGAAAATCAGCACAAATTGACTAGATTGCCTTTTGCTCTAGCCTTTAATCATTAATCCTCTTCAACCCTTTCCTGCCCTTACCTACTGCTCCTCTCTAAAAGAAAACAAACAAACAAACCACTCAACATGCACATACTGCCATTTCTGGCACCCACTGGGAACTTTTACTGGGCAATTTGCTTAGTCTTGAGCATAATGCAGACATGCATTCAATTATCTTTTTTTTATTTTAAAGAGAATAAAACAGAACAAAACAAAGCAGATCAATCAGAACAGAACAATGCAAGCAATATAGGACTTTAAAACAACACAACAGGAAATCAAGGGCTACCATCGTGTCTCTTGTTTTCTTCGAAATAGTTGTTCATACCTTCACACACAATAAATTCAAACAAAACCGAATAGTATAACACCAATCAAAACAAAAGAATGAAAGCATTACAGGCTTTTAAACCAGACAGTAAGGAGTCACCCATGGCTACCATAATGTCTCTTGTTTTCTTCAAAATAACTATCTCTACCTTCCCATATATTGCAATCAAATAATAGAGAACTGACTAAAACTGATCAAATCAAACAATAGAAGCACTATTGTACTTCAAAACATGATGATGATAAATCAGCAATATGCATTCGATGTTTCGGAGAAGGGACCGGTCTGGTCTGCTGATGGCCATCGAAGAGTTTATTCAGGCTTCTTTCACAGTTGGCCAATTGATGGCTGTGACCTCACAGCCTGCTCCTTGGCTGGTGCTACCCTGCACTGGCTGAGCGCTGTGGACCCCACCATCAGACGTGAACCACAGGAACCTCATTTGTCTCTGACAGGCTGCCCGCCTCTAGATATATATGTATGTGTGTGTAATTTTTTAATTGATGCTGGAAATGCTGATCTGTAAGAACAAATGAACAAATACCAGCAAGAACCTATCCATGTCCCTGTCCTTGACCCTGTCCTAGATCCCACTGCCTCAGTGGGTAGGCAACTCAGGGCTAGCTGGTAGGCTCCTGGCTCCTGGGATCAGGAAATCTTAGGGGCACGTCCAGCTCCTCCTTTGCTTTCAGGGTGGGGTGTACCCAAACCTCCCGCAAAATGCCTCTGCTTTCTATGCGGCGATGGCTTGCTGAGGACCACATGGGTGGTTCCTCTCTTGCTCTCTCGCCTCAGCATGCTGCGGGGAGACAGGGGAGGCCTGTGAAGCTGCTGCTGTGTGGGATTTCTGGGTCCTAGAGCCGGAATATCTTCAGTTTCATTGGCTACTTCTGAATTGCTGGCCCGAATGGCTGCATCAATCCCCACTTCTTAAGAGGAGAGTTTTCTTTGCGTGTTCATCAGTGTGCAGTATTGTTACGCTTTTACATTTGTAGCACTGATGATGTAAAATGGTATATCATTGCTTTCCCCAATCCTTTTTAAATAAAATCAGGAGAATACATGCCTCAACCAACCAAAATGGTCTCCCTGCATGCTGATTTGTTTTCTTAGGAGTGGGAAGGTAGAGTATTGGCCATTGGTTATGTTAATCGGCTATGTGATTCTTTGCTCTGTACCTGGATACTTGAGATACCTCTCCTAGGCTTGAAGAATTTTCCATACCAAGTGCCCTGTCTGCCCAGGTAGAAGCCAGAAACACCCTTTCCCAGACCCCCCCAAAGAACCAGAATTTAGGTTGGACTTCTAATCTGTCAGTCAGACATGTCGATGTGCAATATATTTGGCACAGGAGAAATAAGGTGCTGTGTGGGTTCCAGTCTGAAAAGGAGTAAAGGGACATCCGGCTTCTGGAGGCCATGGTGGTGGAGCTGTTTGGCAGCCATGGTAGCTGTCATGATTATGTTTCCCCTGGAGTGGTCTAGAGGTGTGCTTTTGCATTATTCCAGAATGCAAGCCCATCTCCCCAGCCCTCTGGGCTGTTTTTTGAACCATCCTTTATGTGATGCCTTTGTTGCTTACACTTCCAAAGTAAATGCTCCTCTTGACCAAGAGCCCCATCATCACTCTGTGAGTGCATCACATACCCGGCTTTAACCCTCTCACAAGCACCCTGCAGAGCAGATGTTATTGGCTCTGTTCTAGAGATGAGGGCACCCAGACAAGGCACAGGCCAGTGAGAGGTGGAGCGGGTTTGACCCCAATGCTGCCTGACTGCAGAGCCCTTCAGATGCAGCCTGCTCTACCCACTGCTAGCTGCTGCCTGCACATCACCTGCTTAATTTTTTTTCCCTTCTTCATAGCCCTGGTCACAGCCTGAGGTTGTTTATTCATTTCCTATCATGTCCAACTAGCGTATCAGTTACAGAAAGAGCAAGGATCTCTGCTTGTGCACCATTGTTATGCCCAGCCCTACTCAAGCACAGAAGGCAGTCTGTGAATATTTGTTGGATGAATCAATGAATCAATGAACCTGATAGACCCAAGGTGGATTTTTTTGGGAGAGACAATCCTACTGCCACTTCTGTTGAGTTAAAAAAAACACTTCACACTATTCTTGTCTGTGTGCTTTCATTCAGTAGCCACGGACTGAGACATCTCAGGCCTCCTACAACCTAAAGCTGAACCAGTGCCTGCCTTTCCTGTATTCTGTAAACCTTAGAAATCCTTCCGGTGTGCTACCAGGCCTGCCCGCTGCACCTGCATCCCACAGCCAGGAGAGTTCCAGAGTCTCTCGGGCCAAACCATGGCCCATAGAGAGCTGGACGGGAGCAGAGCTGCAGAGCTCGGCTGTAAGATGAACCCCCGTCACACACTGTTATTCCCTCACAGCCCTCACGTGCACCAGTCTCCACCCTCATTGGGGGTGAGTTACGGAGTCAGGGTCTCCTCAGTTTTCCACCTGTGAGAGGCTGGTGGCCATGTCACTGGTGCCTGTCACTGGACAGCCATTCTGTGTCTAATCATTCACTTCGGCTCAAATTTCTTGTATCCTTTCCCATAAATTCTCCATTGTATATTTTTTAGGGCTCAGGTTTCATGACCACTGGTTTACAGATAAATCAAAACCAAACCTAGTAGATTTGTGTCCAGGCCCTCCTTTAACCAATTCCCTGAAGATGGTTGTTTCTCTCTTACCCTTTTGTTAGCTCTCACTAAAGAAAGAATTAAGGTAATTTACTGATTCCCAGAATAAGCAGAATTGTAAGACCCTGCTCTGGTTCCCTCCTCTTAAATCCACTCACACAGTTAAATCATGAAACTGGAACAAATTTAATGGATAGAGAGAACTCAGGGGAAAAGATACCATGAAAGGCAAAGGCATGTGACTGAATCTGTTGATGCATTAGCTTTCCTTAAATTGTCACATGGGGTACCGTAGTGTTCCCTTGTCTCTGAGGGATAAGTTTGGTCCAAGATCTTTAGTGGCTGCCAAGATCTCACTGGCCTGTGCCTTGTCTGGATGCCCTCATCTCTAGAACAGGGCCAATAACATCTGCTCTGCAGGGTGCTTGTGAGAGGGCTAAAGCCGGGCATGTGATGCACTCACAGAGTGATGATGGGATTCTTGGTCACAAGGAGCATTTACTCTGGAAGGGTAGGGAACAAAGGCATCACAAAACAGATGGTTCAAAACACAGCCCAGAGGGCTGGGGAGATAGGCTTGCATTCTGGAATAATGCAATGCGTGTGTCTTTTCCTATACAAACATGCTTATGAGTGTGTTTAACTTACAAATTAGGTACAGTAAGAGATTGAAAGAAATAACAAATAATAAAATAGAAAGTTACAGCAAGTCTTGGTTACTTTTCTCTCATTGTTGAGACAAAATACCTGATGCCTAAAGTGAAGCAAGGAGAGGTTTATTTAGCTTAAAGTTTTTTGGATGTTTCAGACCATGCTTAGCTGGCTCCAAGGCAAGGTGGGGGTGGCTGAGGGGCAGCTGTTCAGGGCAGCTGTGAGCAATAAGAGTGAAAGGGAGAAAACAGGAGAAAACACGCCTTCTTCCCTTCCTTACATTGTATGCCGGCTCCACCCCTGGGTGGGTGCAGCTCTCACACCGCCAATCCCAGCGCTAGACAACGAACCAATCACAAAGGCTAGATTCAGCCTCCTCCACGACTGCTTGAGGCTTGGGGGGCCACCTCGACACAAACATAACGCAGCAGTAGACCATAATAAAATTATTCCTTTCACTTTTTCACCTGAAGGAAGCCTTGCATGGCTTCTCTTTGGCTCCTCCAAATCACCAGCATTAGTCACTACTCTGGTGATTTGGAGCCTTTGTTAATTAGAATTAGCTTTGCGGTGCCACCTCAGCTAAACGATAACCATGAGGGTACATGTGTTATGGTTGTGCAGTGAGTGCCCATGGAGACGCTGCAGAAAGCCATGGGCGGCTGCCGATTCCATCATGCTACCCACGCCGGTGTGCAATGTAAAACTCCTAAGTTGTTTGTTCTGTTTAAAATTTTCAATCTGCAATTGACCACAGGTCCCTGCCAATGAGGAAAGTGAAACCTCAGTTAAGGGGGCACTGATGTAGTCCCGGATGGGGCCAAAGAGCACAGGCTTGCAGAATTATCCAAGCCGATCTGAATCCCTGTTTTACTCCATGTATCGGCTGGGTGACCTGGGTGAGTTCCTCAAGCTTAACCTCTGTAAGAATCAATTTCCTCATTTGTAAACAACCCTTATGGGATGTAATGCAGTTTAGAGATGAGGTATGTAAATCACTTACACAGCCAAGCTGGGACAGGGTCTCACTCTAGAGCTTGCTGCTCCCAGCTCACTGCCCTGCCCGGTGCACACACATATACACACACATGCACAAGCACACATGCATGCACACACACACACACACACCACTACATTACACACACACACACCCACATACACAGCACACACACACAGACGCCACACCCTCACATATCACATACGCACATATCACATACGCACAATTGCACACACACATCCTACCACATGCATATACACACACACCGCACCACGCATGTGCATGCACACTCACACACACACACACACACATGCACACTATGGGCTCCTTTCTCGTTCACTCAGCTGACCTGGTGAAAGAAGAAAAATCTGTTACGATTTGAACATGTTAAAGGCCCATTTGATTTCACTGGGGAACAAAAAGAATGCAGTTTGACCACTCTACCTAACAGGGAAAATTATGAAATTATAATCAAAAGACAAGTTTAAAAAAAGACATAAAAAAGCACCCCACATATCAACCTTACCATTTGGTCATAGTCCTGGCAAAAAAGGTCTTGAGGAGCAGTGGTCAAACTGAAACCGCGAGGGCTTGGGGTGGTGGTTTGTCTCCCCTTCACAGATAGCTTAGAGCTGGCTCTTTGAGTTACCCAGGGGGAAAGAACCTCGCAGTAACACTGCTTCACTGTTGCAGAGAGCGCTTTCTTCCTCGGAGTGCCTGGAATGTGCAGTATGTGACTATGGGCAACTATTAGGATACGCTGTCCAGCAGTCTTCTGCTTTCGCTAAGCTCCGGGAGCTTTGGAAAAGAGCAACTGGTTTAGATTCACACTGACTTATGCTTTTGACCCTAAGCCTTAAACAGGCAATGAGAAAAATACACACATCCTATTTAGAAGGTGCACTGTGTGTTACATGTAATGATCTTTGGGGTGCAGGAAGGAGCTCCCCTTTTCCAAGGGGGGAATTTGACTTCCTGAGGACCTCTGGGTTCATCGCTTTAACATCTTCCCTCACAAATCCGCATGCATTAGATGCTGTTATTTTCCCTTTCTACAGATGACAAAACCGAGTCAATGACCTGCCTAGGGTAACACTGCTAATAAGTGGCAGAGTCAGATGCACAGCCAGTCAGATGTTCAACCCTGAGCCTGCTCCCATCTACAAAGTGGTACAAGATGCCAGTCCGCACAGGGATGCTGGGAGCATCGCCATCGAAGGGCAAGGGCAAAGGCACACTGTCCAGAGGAAGAAGCCTTCCGCATAGGAGATCAGGCTCTCTTTTCTATAAATAAGATTAACATTAGATTAATGCTCATGTTGAGGAAATACACTTTTATCTTAGACAAAGTAGTGAGAAAATCAGCTGGGAACCTCACTAATAGGAAGGACCCAGGATTGGGCTTGTATCTCTGCTCTCACTCCTGGTTCTTAAATGATTTATGTTGGTATTATTGGCATTTTGGGTGGCATAAGACTGTTTTGTCCATAGCTGGATGTTTAGAATCCTTGGGGCTCCAAATGCCAATAGTGAGTCCCAGTTGCTGTGACTGTCCCCAAACCCTCCCTGTTCCAAATAACCCCCACCCTGCTCAAGAATCCAGGAGAGGGCATCTTGCTGAAGGCTGAGGAGTGATAGTCTATAGAACATGGGTAGAGTCTGAGGGGACCACATTTTCTGTGAGGATGTAAAGAAGCAGAGGAGGAGGCTGTACTAAGGACTCAAAGGAGGGAGCTGCATAGAATGGTGGAGACTGAGAAAGGAGAGACTGAGGCCTTCAGAACAGGACTTCATCTGAAACCTCAGATCTCAGAAGCCTCTACTGAACAGGTTAGAATACTTGTGTTAGCTTTCTATCACCATGACAAAATATCCTAGAAACTCCTTTTAAAGGAGGAAAAATATACTTGGGCTTATAGTTTCAGAAGTTTCAGTCCATGGTGGGATGGTTCTACTGCCTTGAGTTTGTTGAGGGGCAGAAACACCACAGGAGGAGGGTGTGGTGGAAGAAAGCTACACATCTCATGGTGATCAGGAAGCAGAGAAAGAGAGAGACCTATAGAGGAGGGTGTGGGGACCAGATATAGTTCCCAGGGTCACTCCCTCATGCTCCACTCCCTTCAACTAGATATCCCTTGTTTCCGTCACCTCACGATAATGCCATTGAATTATGATCCCATCAATGGATGAATCCATTTGAGGAAGGTAGAGCCCTCATGATCCAGTCACTCCCCCAAAGCCCATCAGTTGGTAACTAATTCTTTAGCACATGAGGTTGGGGGGACACTTCAAATATAAACCATGGCAATTTTGACCTTGGCCTTCCCCACCCTGTTGCCCTGTGAGGGAGACTTTGATCTGCTCTGGGTTGGACCTGCAGAAGGTAGAGTGGATGGAAGACATTCTGAGAAGGGACCAGGTGCCTCTAAACTGTCTCTAAGCCAAGGAGGAACTAGAGTAAACTCCCTTCACCTTACACCAGGGTCACTTCCTCTGCTGTTACCTGGAATACCCCTCTAGGAAAGTGGGATGTTGGAGAAGCCATTTCCACAGGAATCCATGCTTCACATTGAGTTATATGCTGTGTGATATAAGCTTACTAGGCTAATCCAAACCTTATACCTTGTCTAATACATACTGGGAAGGTGGATCATGCAGGTGCTATGCACACCTGTGTCTCTTCTTATGACCCAATGATGCCATTGCTTTGAGCAGTTCATTAGGAGCACATGGTAGAGCAAATCTTCTTACTTCATAGCCAGAAATAGTGCAGAGGAGGCCAAAACCCTACTGTCCCCTTGGAGAGTGTACCCTTAATGACCTAAAGGGCTCCTTCTGGGTCCCAGCTCTTAAAGGTTCTGCCACCCTCCAATGCCAATGCAGTGCTGCCCTGGCAGCCAAGCCTTTAACATGTGGATTCTGAGGGACAGTCAACATCCACACTTATGGTACTACCTCATGGAGGTTTTCAGGGAAGAGGAACCCCAGGGACACAGCAATAGTTACTTTTCTCTTGTTGATGGGACAAAATACCTGACATCCAAAGTTAAAGGAGGACAGGTTTATTTAGGTTGCAGTTTGTGGAGGTTTCAGTCTGTAATTAACTGGATCCAAGGCAGAATGGCATGGCTGAGGGGCAACAGTTCATGGTGGCAGAAGACAGCAAAAGCAACAAGGGCAAAAAATGGGGAGAGCAAGCCTCTTTTCCTCCCTTATAGTGTAAGCAGGCTACTTGCCCTAGGGTGGGTCCTCTACACCCTAATATGTAGAACTGCTGAGTCACTTGGATAAGCTTCTAAACTTCTCAAACTGACACAGTGTATCAACCATTACAATCCACCCCTTGTCAATTTGGCAACCAGACACATTTCTTTAAACCACTTTCTAGATACAAAGACATGCTTATTCTTATCATTTCACAACTTGAACATAGTAACACAGGTTTAACAATTGTTAAGAACCAGTATTAAGTCTATTAACATTATATTACATTAGAATCATAACAGGGAGGAAATATGATCTGGAAGAACCAGCAGGAAGCACCATCTGTAAGCTAAAAGCTGCAAACACACTGGGCCAGGACATCTGCTCAAACACTGTGTGGGATGACAGCAGTGGCTAAGCCTTAGGTGGAAATACCACACTGCCTTTCTCCTAAATTCGTGAAATGAGACCCCCCCCAAAAAACAAATAAACAAAACCACAAAGGACTAGGAACACAGACTTTGTAGACTTGGGTGCTTGCCTGAAACTCATGGGCTCAAAGACACTCAGATAATCCTAGTGAGAAGGTATTGACTGCATGCAGATGAAAGATGACCAAAACAGTAGAGGTTGGTGGGTAAGGTGACCCGGGGGGACAGGACTAAGTGTCTGGAATGACTGCACCAGTCTTCCCCTTCCCTATTCCAGTCACCTCCTTCAAGTTTGAGTCCATGAGTCATTTCTTACATCCAACCTAACTGAACTCCAGGCTCAACATAGTCTGAGTGTTTTATCACCCATGTGCCCTGAGCTCAATCCTTTTTCCTCTTCATTTCTATCCACTCCCCTGGTGACGTTGGTGGCCTCCAGCCTCACAATTTTCATTGCCTTCTATTTGCTGAGGACTCTCCAACTTCCATTCCAAGGCTTAATGTACTTGACCTCACTAGAGGCCCACAGGATTTCTCAGACAGCACAGTCCCTGTGAAACCTCTGACCCCCCTTCTGTCCCTACTCACTTGTAGCCATTCCCATGTAGCGGATGGTGGTTCTGCACAGTCATCCTCAGCTTTTCTCTTGCACACCCCATGCTTAACACATCAGCAGCACCCCATGTTTCTTTCCTGTTCTACTTGGGGTTGCTGTACTTACCACCTCCACTTGTACAACCCTGGTCATATCCCCACTAACCCTTAAATGACCACAACAATGGCTTCCTAATGGGCTCTCTGTCCCCTCTCTCTTCTTTTCAGGATAATCTCACATTTGCCCAAGTGATCCTATTAAAATATGAATCAGATCATGCCACATGAGCCCTCTGCTCAAAACACTCCAATAACTCCCCTACTTTACTCAAACCCTGGCCCCACAACCCATGAAACTGAAGGCTTTCACCCCACAGTGGCTCCTGGTGCTCCCCTTGTCCCCCTAGGTCTGTCTTTATTTGTATGCTTTTCTTGAGCCAAAAGTTGGAGAACAGAGTGGTTGAAACAGTTGAGAAGCAGAGAGTGCATCAGAGGATGCTTAAATAAAACCAGGCAAGAGAGTTAAAGAATTTCTTCAAGGCTAGGGATGAGAATTGCTTTGTGTTAGTTTAATGAAAATGACATAAAGCAGCCAGTGTTAAGACAAAAAAAAAATTCACAAATTCTAAAAGTTAGAATTTATCAGTAGGTTAAGAATTTTTTAAAATTCTAACAAGTGCTCAGCATTTATGCTATTTGCTGGGCTTAAAGAAACACAGTCACAAAAACAAAGAACAAAGGATTGCCTCTTAGGTAGGGTGATGATGTCAAATGCATCTATTTCCCCTGCTGCATCATTTCCATTTCATTTTGAGCTCCTACTAAACTCAGGAGGTTGCCTTTGGGTTTTCAACACTGTAGGGAATGACTTAAATCTAAATAATAATAAAAAGTCACTGCTTTTATTGGGCTTTTATTTCATAAGTTGATGGAAACATCTCATATACACATTAGGTTTTGTAACCCAATCTTGGTACTCACAGAGTCCCGCCGGGAGCAGTTTGCTGTTTGGGCGTTCCCTGACATTTGCATTATTCCTCCAAGGCAGAAAGGGAAAGTGCTCTCGGGAAAGCCAAAATCCTGTTTTTATTTGAAAGAACTCATATTTAAGGCAATACACACACTCACAGGTGCACACACAGACAGCCTCTTACACAGGCTATACCACAAAATTGTAGGGTTTTAGAATTGAAAGAACCTCAGAGTTCATCCATTTTAACACTGGCCTGTTACTTATGCGGATGCTTCTGTCCAGACAGGTTAAATACCTCACCCAAGGTCACAGCAGCTAGTGGAAGGGACCAGACTGCAATTCGGGTTCCCTGACTCAAGTCTAATTTTCTTTCTGTTACACCACATTGCCTCCAAAATAAGATAATGTATATGAAATCATTCTGAAAACTGAAATACATTACACAAGTATTGGGTGTGGAGAAGGAGAATGAGCTTGCTTCCTTCAGAGGCGAGCATGAGTTGCTCAAGTGTCTTTCCAAATAAAGTATATTCATGTCAGTGAATCATGAGCTGTGTTACTAATTAGGTTCCTGGGTATGGCCCCCAGAAAATGGGCATCAGAGGGTCAAGCCAAAAAACAGTTTTCATTCAAATACGTCAGTATACATTTGGGCCTCTGTTTTGCATCCAATATTCAGTCAACCATGGATCAAAAATATTACAAAAAAATCTGAGTCCATACTGAATATGCACAGACACCCCCTCTCAGTGTCATCAGACCTTAAATATTACAGTAACAGCTCTTTACATTGTATTAGGTATTATAAGTCATCTAGATATGATTTAAAGTATATGGGAAGATGTATGTAGGCTGTCTGCAAACACTGTGCCATTTTATACAAGAGTCTTGAGCATCCATGGATTATGGTATCCACAAGGCGTCCCGAAACCAACCTCCCCCAGGAGGGATAAATGTTGCTTTTTTTCTTCCTTCTCACCCTCTCGGTCGACCTCCCTCTAGTGGCTACCTTTAGTTATTGCATGCACCCCACCAAAGGTTAAGTGCATTCTACACAAGATAATCCTACTACACTATTTATTAGAATTATGTGGTCTATTTCTTGATATCAGCAGCTGTTATCAAGAGCAATTAGAATATTTTTAAATATAGATATGAATAATTGGCGTGGATATTAAATAAAAACGTGGATATTGCTATAAAAGACTAAAATAGCTTTATGATGAGAAGATAACATTCAAAGTTTGGTGATTAAATTGCTTCTAATAGATCTGAATCCCATAAAAGTGCTTATAACTAATTTAAATGCTTTAATTACAAAAGATACATTCTTTTAGAAGTAGAAAACCTATTAACATAACTAAAATATGATTCATCAAAATAATTAATTACTACTTTACTCAGAATGCTATCAATTACTAAATAGTATTAAAATCATTTGAGAGATTAAAATTTTATTATGGTGTGGCTAATAATTTTTTAAATCACACAGTACTTATGAATAATTTTAAATGAGTCCTGTGGTGCTCCCTCTGAGATATACATATAATTCTTTTTTTTTTTTTTTTTGCGGCAGTGGGGATTGAACTCACGACCTTGCACTTGCCGGGCAGGCGCTTAGACTGCTGAGCTAGATCCCCAGCCCTATACATATAATTCTTGGTGTGTGTATTTATTCAGGTCGCATCCATTGTGATCTCTGTGTTCCCCTGAAAGACACAGTGTCCAACTTCTCAACATTCTAACCAGGATCCTCATCAGTGTGGGAAATCCTGGCAAGTACACTCACCTGCTAACCAGCAGGAGATTCTTTGGTAGTCTTGCCATAGTCCTCTGGATTGAGTAAAACAGATAGGTTGTTAAGAGTCTGTAAAGGCTCAATCCCAGTTCTTGTTCTTAGAAACTCCATTCCAAAGACTCAGTGATATATTTAAGTTTTTTTCGAGTAACAATTCCCACCATCATCCTGATTTTTTGGGCCATGACACACAAGTCCATGTGTACAACGAGGAGCTGGGGCCTGGGCAGGAGAGTACCACTTCCGACCTCTATCTATCCCTTGTCTTTCCACACTCCTCAGGTCTAGAGACACATGCACTGCACCATGTGCATGTATGTATGTATACACACACACACACACACACACACACACACACACACGAGTTCTGACAGCTGGAAGTTATGTGGGTAGATACATAAATATCCGGGCCTCAGGGAAGTGGGCCAGCTGCCGGTGGCCTCACTTGCTGGTTGACTGTGCCGCTCAGTGGTCCAGGGTTCTCTGCAGAACGACTGATGCCTCTTCCCCTCCTCTAGACAGACTGTTGAATAACAGTTGGGCGGGGGAAGTAAGTTACAAATAAAAATGTCTACAGTTTTAAATATGAAGCAAACCTTACTTTAACCCTCCAAATGCAGTCCACAAAATTCAGTGGCACACATTGTGGGTGCCTTCCTGCCAGGTGGATGAGATGACCAGGGAGGGGTGTGGCATCTGGGCCTCCCCCTTAGCAAGGTGTGGGGGGTGGTTCACCCAATTCTTTCATAGGAGATCCACTGGGTTGTTTTCACTGCCTTCTTTTTCCTGTGCCTTCTTCTCCTCCCTGCCTTCGTGGTGGGCTTGTGACCCAGAAGAGACCGGTCACAGCCCCTGAGCCCCAACTGCAAGGGGGGTCAGAGAAGGACACGCTGGGGTCATGAGTCCTTCTCTGAGACTGACCTCTTCATCATGCTGAAGGCTGAACGTCTGGAACCCCAGCAGCAAAGGAGCCAGCCTAGTCGGGGTATGCAGACCCCAGGAAGCAGGCCCACCCAAAGAAGCAGGGATGGCTGTCTGAGAATGTCCTGATGCTCTTGTCCCTAAGGCAAGCTATGTCCATTTCTCTCCCTTTTGGGGTATAAGTTGCCTGGAACTGAGTTTCTGTTACTTGCAACTGAATGAACCTTGCATAATACAGAAATGCCTCCAGGGTTTGAGTTGGGAGGTGTGTTAGTGAATCAGTGGTTACCAGCGAAGAAATTTCACCTTCCAGCAGTCTAAGCACGAGGCAGGGCATCGGCTCCCGGAATGAGAATGTTGGGAAGAGGCTCTCATCCTGATTCTAATCTCAGATGGTGTCTTCAGGATCCTAGTTTTCTCTGAGCTGCTGCTCTGCCCTCCTCAGTGTTGGTTTTATTCTCTCTCTGTGCATGTGGTAAATATCACCACCCACCCGCCCCAGCCCATCTGAGCAGCTTCTGGCTTCTGAGAAAATAAGCTTCCTTTTCCCTCCCTACTCACATCACGAAGTGAACCAACTGCCGTGCTCAAGGGCGTGGCCACTCCTCTTGCTGACCTGGAGGCTGAGCTACTTCCTAACTGCACACACAGGAGCACCGCCACCAACCTGGAAGAAGGACACCCCTCTTCTGTCTTTCGGAGACCAAAGGATAGGACGACAGAGAAGGCGGAGGAGCGGCTGTACCAGATGGAGTACTTGTTACAAGAACAGGAGAGGCAGGTTAGGCAACAGTTGTGACAAGAAGGCAACATTTCCGACCCCCAAACCCAGTAGAGGAGAAATCCTCGGCTTTACCTGGGGCGGCAGACCAGGAACATCTGCCGTCCTCTCGTGAAAACACCAGAGTAGTGGCCCCTGGAGTTGCTGAGCCTCGTCCTGGAAGGGAACAGGCGCAGCAGTGTGCAGCCAGAGCAGGGCAGTTGGGCAAAGGGGAGAAAGGCAACCAGCCCCAGGCGACCATCTTTCACAAGTTGGGCCTCCAGAGGTGCAGTCATTCAGGCTTCTGTTTCTATTTCTTGCCAGAGCTTCTCTCTCCCTTGGCCTGATCAGGGTGAGAAGGGAAGGCACAATGAGTTATGGATGCCCTTGTTGGGAACCCGAGACCTTTTATACAAAGCACAGGGTGTGTGGTGGCGTCGCTGTCACCTGGGACTCATTGCCTTAAGTGGGTCAGGTGTGAAAAAGTGGCCGTTAATTAACGCTGATGAGCTGAGAATATACTGCTTACCCTGACTGCTCAGCATAGAATGTGTTAGTTAATTCCAGGAAGTCTAATTACTGAAATTCCTAGGTTCTGTTCTCTTCCTGGAGTGGTTGTATTGGAAGAGCCTGAAAAATATCTTTGGGGAGCCTGAGTGGCATTTCAGACTACCTCTGTCCTCCCATCAGTGTGTGGGGGAAATTCTAGGCTGAGAATTGAGTTAGAGGGAAAGGGCATGCCTGGCTTCAGAAGAGAGCTATGATTTATTTTTTCTTTTGACACAGGGGTCTTGCTAAGTTGCTACGTTGCTTGACCTCAAATTCACTATTGTCCTGCCTCAGCCTCTTGAGTGTCTGGGATAACACTCATGCTCTATGATATCCAGCATGAGAGCTGTGATTTTGGAGGGCAAAGTAGAAAATTGCATTTCCTTCATATGAAGGACTTTGCTCCTGGCAGGACCCAAAAGCAGAAAGGAATTCAGAGAGTTGTCCAGTTAGCTGTGGAAGTCCTTGGCAGGGCTGTAAATCCATCCCAGCTGAGAAAACTGTTTACTTATAGAACCAAACCAAGCAAGTCAGGCCTTAATAGACTAGTGCTGGTTGGCTGCTTCCATTCCTGAAATCAGTCTATCCTCACAATACTGATTCAGGGCACTTTCGACTTCCCCAACTTCTCTCAAATCTGGGTAAGGAAGTGGCACGACCTTGGCTTTAAGCAAGAAATAAAAAGGGCATGGTGGGGTGGGGTGGGGTGGGGGTAGGTTAGTAGGGTTCAGTTCTAGATCCAGATACCATCTTCTTGCAAGGTGATTCCAGGGAAAGTGGCCTGGAACTTTCGAGATGGGACCTGTTTTTCACTTGGTATTCATTGCAGATGTCAGTGCAGTAGAAGGCAGGGTTCTGAAGGACACGAGTGACAAGCGAGCGGTGAACCACAGTAAAACTGCCTAGGAAAGGTCCTATGCACTGGGGTAGGAGCAGCTGCACATGAATAGATGAAACAGCCGGGCCCAGGACTTGGGTTTGGGACTGGCAGATGCAGCACAGACAGGGCTGGCTGGCCTGGGCTCGTCCTCTGCAGGTGGGTGAGGAGCTTGGCTTAGACTTTAAAGATGGAAAGAGAGACATTGGCTAACAAATCACTGATGGCCCTCTCTGGGCCCTGCAGGAAGGACGTGAAGAAGCCAGAATGTTTCCTCTAACTCTGTCAGAGCAGTGGCTCTCCAGCGCCCCCCTGGAGCAGCTGAGGCCCGCACAGGCAGGCCTGGAGGAGGAGGGGAGGAAGGAGGAAAGGGAGGGAAGAAGGTCTTGGAGCTCAAGACGGGTATTCACTTGCTGCGGCAATAACAAGAACCTCCATTCTGGTTCTGTTACCGTGTAGGAGGACATGTTGGGGGCTGGGGATTTAGCTCAGTGGCGTAAGCGCCTGCCTGGCAAGCGCGAGGTTGTGAGTTCGATCCCCGGTGCTGGAAAAAAAAAAAAAAAAAAAGGAGGACATATGGCTGTGCTCAGGTCTGGAACTCAGAATTTGTGGGTTGTTAACATCTTGCCTGCCCTAATTCCTTCACCAGGAATGTAGCGATAATGACTGCCACGTTGTTATTGTACTAAAGAAAATTCTATTTGACTCTGAGCTTCTACTCACCAATGAGAAGAAGTCAGAGGAGTTAGCAGGTAGCCCCATCCCTCCCTTGGGAACTTACAGAAATCTCAGAGGACCCAGGCAGTGCATGATCTTCTGGGGCAGGGCCCTTGGTCACCATAGCTTTTGGGTCACTGTGGTGGAAAGGACCTGAGGAAGGGCAGGGCCTGTGGCTGTGTGACCATTAGGACCTGGCGGAGGTGCCCATGTTGCAGGCTATCTCCTGGCGATATAAACAGGGCATCCCTTCAGAGAGAGGCCCAGCCACCTCTGGGGACTCTGCGGGGAGTGCCTCTTATGGACCTTGTCACCCTTGCCCCTGTTTCCCTTGCCGGAACAGGCTGCCCTCCTCTTGGCCCCTGCACTAGCCTTATTAACTGTCCTAGTCTTCAACTGTGGGCACGATTCGGGGCACGGGGAACACAGGTATGTGACCATCTCCTAGGCCCTGCCGCTTCTGCCTACAGCTCCGATTGCAGGCTCAGGAAAACCCCCTGGGACCAGTGAGTCCAGATGTCCAGTGCAAAGGCCTCTGGGACAGGAGGAGGTGAATGTCTCTCATGTTTTGACCCCCCCTGAAGCAGAACCAACACACATTGTTCCCTCAGGGGGCTTTCCAGCACACAGCCTCTTGTGCTTGGGGCTCGGTGGAAGTGCTCCCCTGCATAAGCCTCGGTACACAGTAGCAGAGAAGCCTGGGAGACGCGATCTCAGCATCCTGATTGCACCGTTGTAGCCCCCAGATCTTCGCCATCACCATCCTCGGCACTGACACACACACTGGCATGCAGGGAGAGAAAGCCTGCTCTGACAGTGTAGGGTGGCTTGAGCCAGCCAAGGCCAGCAGGGATCCCCAGAGAAACTCCTGCGGCACTGGGGTGGTGCCCCTCCCACGTGCCAGCAAGCATGCAGTGAGAAAGATGCCTGTCCACACGGATGGACTAAAGTGGCCTACTCATGCCAAAAGCTGTGTCACGGCCAAATGACCACTGATGTGTTGGTGCAAAGAGCTGTGCCCGACCGGGACCCAGGCTGTCTTACACAGGGTCTTCTACAGCCGGGTCTGCAACACCTGAGTCTAAACCGAGAAGGTGGAGTTGGGTGAGCTTGCTCGGCTTGGTGAACATGTCTGTGAGCATACAGGAACCCTGAACACCGTCCCTGCCTCCACAGATCCCTCACTTCATTTTGAAATAGGACAAATACCCTCATGGGATAAGAAACGTGTGCTCTCAGGCCTTCGCCCATGACCTGTTATCCACTAAAGATGGAGGCATTTCCCACATTCTTCCTTGCTACCAATGTACCTATGGAATGTGCCCTCTCATTAGCCACCTTGTTTATTGCAAGGACTAGGTGTGCTGGAACACAAAGGGATCCTGGGGCATCTCCAAGGGTGAGAATTCTCTGATCTGTATCTTATAGTTGGAGGAAATCCCCCAAACACCAGGCCACACTCAGGTGTCTCTGCTGCTGGAAAGTGACAACCCCTGAGCCCACCCCAGGGAAGTCGTAAAGCTAGTTCTTTTGTTAGGAGGCCAGTCTGGTCACTAGAGTTGGGCTCCTTTAGCTCCTCAAGCTAAAGCTTCTACCCTGTTTTCTCTGACTTTTTAACTGCCCAGTAAATCTGCCTATGCTTCTCACTGACACATCCTGAAATACTTTTTCTATGACAAGAATTGACAAACCTATGCTATGGGCTGGGGGCAAGTTGGGATCCCCATCTCCTCTTTAGGGAACTCCCCTAGACCTTGTTTGGTGACAGGTTAATTTTATGATTTCCATCCAAATGGAGTAAAAGACCTCTTGGCTGGTTGGTTACAATTTCTGGTGAGACAGGGGTGGTACCCAAGGAATTGAATTCATCAGGAGGCTCTAGGGGAGGCAGGTTGGGGTGCACACCCTTAAGGGGCCCCTCTGAAGTCTTGGACCCCCAGTAGACTACAGTAGACTGAGAGACCCTAACTAGGAAACTGGGTGGTAGTTTGAGTTGCTGAACACTGGGGAGTTCATGTCATTACTATTGCTTATCTGCCATTAAATATCAAATAGACACAGTGCATCTCATTCCAGGTGGCGCTGAGTTACCCAAATTCCTTCCACCATAAATAAAGCACCATGGAACTAGAGCATGTTCCAGTAGAATATAAAATTGTCTCACTAGAAAGTTTCCTCCTAAATTATTGACTGCATCCGAATTAATGTGGCACATTTGGCCTTGTGTTTAGCAGGTGATCAAATTATGCATTACTTTATCCCATAGAGAAAAAGAAAATAAATTCAAACAAGATATATGAAAGAAAGGCTTCCCAGTGCAAAACTACTGAGCTTCATGTTGTTAAGCTGGTAGCAATAATTTATTTAAAAAAATTAATCTTCTCTCCAAATCTGTATCATCTATATTTCTTACTGCTGTTGGCATCACCATTACCACAGCTGTCCGTTAGTTCAGAAAGCAGGGATGTAAGTGACGATTCGGGTCTTTTCTAACCTCTCCTTAGAGGACAATTGCTCCTTCTAGCAAGTTCTTCCGATTTTTGCTATGATTGGTTTTCAGAGGATCCTGACATGAAGTCCTGCCACTTCCTCTGGAAAAGACTGTTCCATGGTTAGGTCTTATCATGAGTGAAGACAAGTTTTCCCTTGTTATTCTTCCCCAACTTTCTTTTCTAAATGTCATCCTAGCAATCATTAATCACAGTGAATAAGAAGTTATAATTAACAAAGGCCCGAATCATTGAAGTGGAAGATTACTCTTTTGAATTCTTGTATTTTTCTTGGAAGATGTCCTCGAGTTAATTATTTAGTATTTGGATTTTTTTTCCCCCAAACTATAGTCTTGTTTCTGAAATGAAACAAATTGATCATAGTAGCATAGGGGGTGCAGGGTTTATGTCTAATGTATGCAGGAGACAGATGTTAAAAATAAAAACAAGACTGGGGGCTTTTTTGCTCCCCCTGCTGGTTTTCGGCAAAGGAGAAAGATCTGCTGTCTGAACTCAGAGCTGTGCAGATTTGGAGGCATCTCTGGGTGCATCAGCGAAATCCACCACGAAGAGAGGTGTCAGGTTCCATCAGATAGGGAGCTGGAAATGACCATGGCTGGTGGGGGAGGAGAAGAGGTAGTTTTCAAGCACAGAGGTTTGGTGGCTGCAGGTTCCCTGGCGCCTGCACTAAGAAATTCTTTAAGATGGAGTTATCTTGCATCCCCAGGATTAAAAAGCTCCATCCACATTGGAAACAGGACATTTCATGCTCTAAACTGAAATATGGCTGCTGTTCAAACATGAGGCAGGGTGGGTGCTGGAGACCATGTGGCTGTAGTCTTTGGATGTGTGGTCAAGGGGAGTCAGAAAGGGTAGACCTGTATAGAATCCGTTCTCTGCTGTCCGGACCCGCTGGCATTGCCCAAGTGAATTGTACAGCTTCCCACCAGCTGGGCTCTGATCAGGTTTCCAGGTACCATTCATATTTATATCCTGAGTTCTCTTGTTAGGCTCATTGGTTCTACTTGTTTTTACAGAGGACATCATCATCACTATGTATTTATTCTCCAAGCTCAGCAGCTTTTGGGGCTACAGTACCCCAGGGAGGAATCTTGTTATTCTGCTGAGCTCTTGTGTGGTTTGTGACATCTTTCTGGCATTGGGTTACAATGCTTGGACCACATTCCTGCTGACTTCACTGCATCCTGATGGCTGGGAAATCCCTGAATCAAGGGATCCCCAGTAGTGATGAGAATCCATGATGTGATGGAGAAGCATCTGGAGTGGGAATTCTGAGTTAGGCAGCAGTGGGATGGGCTGGCAATGCTTAAATCCACACCTGAGGGCCTAAAGCAGTTCTTTCATTCATTCAATCATCCACTCACTCATTTGATTGTTTACCCTTCCTTATCAACATAATTAGGAATTACTTGTTGAATTGTTTCACAGCTCTCAAACTTGCCAATGTGGCCAATTATTAGCAAAAGTGGTCCCACCCCCATCCACTTTAATTGTTATTTATTTATTTTTTTATTGTGACTTTGCTGTTTTCTCTACAGAAATGGAGGAATCTATCTCTCTTGCTCTTAAAGTTAGGCTGGTCTTCTGGGCCAGGAGCTTACGGCAGAAGTGGTCTGTGACCACTGGATGCTGGGCCCAGAAGCCATGTTTGCTTCTGTTATCATTTCACAACCCCATCGCCCTGAGAATGAGACTGGTGTGGTGCGTTCTCTGTTGGAAGAATGGAGGCCACATGGAGGAGAGTCCAGCCATCCCAGCTTAAGAGCATCAGAGAGCTCACAGCCTGCCGAGCCCCAGACATGTGTGAGTCTAACCCTAATTTCAGTGCCTACTCATCTTCTGTAGACTGCAGGTGCATGAGCCGGCCCACCTGGGACCAGAAGACGTACTGGCTCACCTGTGGGCTTGTACCTAGCAACCAATGCTTGCTGTTTTCAGGCCACTTAGGTTTGTTAGACAGCAATAGCTAAGGTACGTACACGTGCATGCAGGCACACACACACATACACACGCACAGCAGGAATACACAGCAGTATTTCAATTGGAAAACAGAACTAAGTCCTACATTTTTTCCAAGCAGATCAAATGCACTTTAGCAGTGGACAGACACAGTAAAACTGGCCACCAAGCCTGGCAGAGTTTGGCTTGTGGTTCCTTAGAATTCCAAGACGGTCCACCAGCAGTGTCAGGGAGGGGAAAGAAGGATGTGGATAATCCCCGAGCAAACCACCCACATAGGGTAGCTGAAATGGCACTGGGTCCAACTGTGGCAGGCTTCTAGAAGTGTGGGAGAGGCCATTGCTATGGCAACCATGCTGACAGTTCACAGCAGGCCTAAGATGCGAGGAAGGCACGGCCAGCCGAGGAGCAGGCTGGGGGGCAAGGTAGGCCTGGTCTTGCCTAAAGGGGCCCCTGGCTGAGAGCCTCGTTGCTCACTCTCTGTAAATGCAAGGGCAGTGTGCATACTCTAAAAGGAGGACAATTCAGAGTAAGGAGAGACCACTTTTGGCAGCAGTAAAGAGAGGAAGTCATGTAAATGTGGGGGCGTTGACCTGCAATTTGAGGAGGAAATTCGATTGTTTACCCCTCATAATATCATCACCTCCTGCTGTGTAGTCATCCATGAGAGTGAGAGAGCCTGTCAGTGTGAGACTGTGGTTGTTGGTTCCGCTTTCTGTTGCTTTGGCAAAGGATCCTACATGTTTCAGAACATCAAGGTCACTGTGCCTACAGGTGGCAACGAACCAAGGTATCATAGCCATTTCTGCTGCTCGTGGGGGTCACTTAGGGAGGCTGCTCTGTGTATTGGAGCAGTTGGAGAGGGGCTTTCGGGGTCATCCTTACAGGCTCCTACTGCTTGTGTGGGGCACCCCAAAGCTAGACTTGAACGCAAATCTGGAATGACAGGGTTACCCCTGGGTGGTCACAGGGTACCAGTACCAGGCTCCCTTGGAGGGCTTGTCAGACATGCAGATTCCTGGGTCTCCCACACCTACTACCTAAGAATGAGTGGGATTAGAAATCTAGTTGAGTAGCAGTGTCTCCTGATAATTCTTCTGTGCTAGAAGCACATGGAAGAATCACTTCCCTCATGGAAACTACCCCATCCCTGCTGGACCAGCAGGAGGCCTTATGAGCAGGCCCCAAGCTGGTGGGCAAGCACAGTGCTCCCTCAGGTTCCCACAATGACCTGTCCTCCACCCATCCCAGTGACTTCCAAAAACACATGCCAGAATAAACACAGCCTGGACATATTTTTCGAAAATGTGTATTTCAGGTCCCATCCTAGACTCATTAAGCCAAAATCTCACAGGACAGATAGAGTTCAAGAATCAACATGCAGTTGTTTTGGGAAAACAAAAATCTCTCCAGGATTCTTTAAAACTCAGTCAAAGGGACCACTGGGCTGTACCCACAATGGGGTCATATCTAAGTAACACCAGTAGATGACTCACTCTTAAACTGATTCTCAAGAATCAGAAGCCACCATCTGCTTTTTAGTGTATATACTCAGGGTATGTATTTTTTCCTTTTAATTTGGGGGCACTCTGAGTCAACTAAATTTTAAGTCTTGGAAAGCTAGAGAACAATGAACATGAATTTGCAGGAGGCAAACTGAAACAACACACTGTCTGCAACAAAATCAGCAAAAATTCCCTAAATGGCATCATGCTGCCAAGACAACTCTCCAAAGAGCTCCTGCCTCAGTGGAGTGCAGACCCTGGAGAGGTTCAATTATGCTCCACACATGTTTGCAGGAAGCCGAGTAAGAGAGGGAATGCTCAGTAATAAAGTTTTCAGGGCTTTGGAATAAAGTAAAGAGCAACTAAGTTGGAACTGTTTATAATTTTATTATAGCTTTGATTGCTAATAATTATTCAGTGTTTCAGTTATGATACTTGCATTATTAATGTAATGAAAGATAACTGATGATTTTGTCTTTATCAGGAATGCATACCATAATTAACTGTATTCATATGACAAAAATTTGTCTACCATGTGTGAAACACTGGAGAAAGCAGATGACTTGTGCTTTTAAGTTTCTTATAAAAAAGTAAGTGTCACACCACACAGGGGCTACAGATTAGGAAGTTTAAGGGAGATGTCATTTAGCATGGGAAAAGTAAGGACTTTTATAGAAGTGGACAGAATTTGAGTAGGGCCTTGAGAAATTGGTTGCATAGCTTAACACTACAGTGTAGGAGGTACATTCAGTGGAAGAAGAAACACAACATAAATCATGTGTAGAAATGAATAGTATGTGTAGGGTAGATTTGAAGAAATGGGCTTCAAGTTTTAATTTTTTTTTTTAGCATTTAAGATTGGAGAGCTGATAATAGTAGGCCAAATGATGGTTGCCTGAGAAGTGGGTGGCCTGCTGGAGGCATTTGTATCCCATTACCCTCTGCCAATGGCCAGAAAAGACATGACCAGTGGATCCTGACACTTTTTCCATTAACTGAGCAGAGACTCAGAGTCCCTTTCCATACTGTGCACCTCTCAGCCATCCCCTATCATTTGAACTTGGCTCGTGAAAGACACGTTCTATACCTCTCCCTCTCCTTTTGAAGGCTAAGGAATTAACGTTTTATTCTAGAGACAATGACTGGAGAAAACAGTCTTTTTTCCCTCTTGATGGGGTTGATAAGTCAAGCATGATCTTTTGGATGATTAATCTGCCAACAGAATCTGGAAGGATGGGGAGGAGACAGGGAGTTGACAAGATCATCAGACCAGTTAAGAAGCTATTGCAATAGCTGAGCTAGAAGTAATGGAGGCCACACAAGGGAACTGGCAGTGATGTTGGGAATGGAAAAGAAAGGACAGAAGCAAGAAGCTTTTTAAGGGTAGAATTAGCAAGACTTGGCAGCTCATGGAATATTGGGTGCTGGAGGTGGGAGAGATCGAATGACTGGAGTTTCAAATCTGAGAGTATATGATGCCTGAGCAGAGGAAGGGCATTCAGAGGAGAAGCAGGCTTTCAGGGGCATTCCAGTGTGACAAATTTAATTCTGGGTTCGTGAATTGGAGAAGCCGATTGCCATATTGTGGGGAGAGAGTTAGGAGAAGTTTGGAAGTGTGGAATCAAGATCAAGGAGAAAAAGATGCTAGAAATAAGTCTTTGGGAATCATGTACCTCCAGATGATGTCTGAAGGGATATGCGTGGATAAAAATCATCAAAGGAAAGAATGTAGAGCAAGAAAGAGGAGAAAGGGAGGGAAAGAGGCAGAAGACAAGAGTATCCTGAATATTGAGCCCATTATAGGATGAACCGTGAGTGTATTTATCTTCCTGAATCAAATTGTTTCCAGCCTACTTGAAGATAGCCATTTTTGTGCATTAAAACCCTCTGGTGATTCCAGCACACTCTGTCTCACTGTTCTCCCCATCCCCCACCCCGCATTGGCCAACCAATCAGGGCCAGAAAAAGACCTACAACCTAGATACCAGTTGATAGGACTCACTGTGGGTCCCTGTGCACGCTAGGGGTTTTGCTGGTATGCAGATGCAGATGTGAAAACATGGTCTCTGCAGATGTGCTAAGGAGGTCATTTCTGTATTCAGGAGCCCAGTGTTTCCCCCCCAATGCTTTACAGCTAGCCCTGCATTCCAGGGACAGAGAAGGGACAGGACTTCCAGGACCAGCCCAGTCCCTGCCAGATGATCGGGTGGAGAGTAAACCAGAGGAGAGTATCTGGGACAGAATGCTGACACAGGCGCTTGCTAGAGCATCCTCTTTGTCTTGAAGACTGGAATGGAGCCAAAGCCCAAAGGCTGAAGGCCCCAGAACCAAGGATGCAGAATGCTTGGGCCCTGCACGCCCTTCCTCAGAGACCCTCGATCTCATTCCATGTTTAACCAGTGTAAGCACCGGGGTGGATCCCGGAGCAGGGTGCTACAGCAGATACCAAGTAAACTGCTCTGCAGAGACATGCACTGAGCACGACGCCTTGATAAAGTAACATCGCGTAGGTCGGACAGAAGTCACCTCCCATATTGATCGCCCAAATTTCCTTTAGAGCTCACCTGCATAACTGTCTTTGTTGAGCCCTTCATCATCCTGACTTCTCCCTGGACACTTCCCAAGGGATTCTTGGGTGCCCTGGTTCCTGGAACATTGACAACTTCCCATCTCTGCCCATTTTCTTCTAAGTAATCAGTTTTCAGCTTCTCTTCACTCTCCAGGGTCTCCGTGGCCTTCTGCATGCTCCTCATCTCCTTCACTGCTGTCTCCCTTCAGCCAGGTGGGGCTTCTGCTCTGCCTGCATCACTGTGGAGCGGCCACTGCTTGGCTGGAGACCCCCTTTCTTGGTAGGTGACATTTCTTCCCTCCTGTGAGGGTCATGTCTGCTTTCGGAAGGTGTAAGCCACATTTATCGGCTGGTGGAGGCATTGCCTTCAATTTCGAGTTAGCCACAAACTTTGCTTTCTTATGAGAGACAACATCTTCTTCACTCCTCCCTGGCATCACCTAAGAAAGTAATAATAATAATAACTTTTATGCTAACAGGAGTAGAAAGAAACTTATATACTATATGCTTAGATTCTATTCCAGACCCTTACAAAGATTAATCCTTACAATAGCTATAAGGTAAATATGATCGTTATCCTCATTTTGTAGAATGGGAATCTGGGGCACAGAGAAGTTGAGTAATACACTCAAAGTATATCTAAAGCCCTGAAAACTATGACTGTTTTTTGGTCATGTTATTTCTGTTATTAACTTATGTCTGCCTCACTTGGGTGTGACCTTTCTAAGCTCACTGTCCTCATCAGTATGATATATGCCATCTGTGAGCTCTCTTGCTACTGTAAAATCCATGCTCTTTGCTCTTTCTGGTCCTGCCTTCCTGCAGCAGGAATCCTGTTTTCTCAGAAATTCTCCCTCCAGCTTTTCCTGGGTTTTGCAAAGAAATGATTGCCTAGCTGCTCTGGAAGCTTCAAGAAAACAACTTGAGAAAATACCCAGGAGGCATTTGATGGGTTCCTTTTCTATCACAGGACAGTGGAGCCACAGCTACCCCAGCTGCCTCCAGGAGCCTTCATTAAACCAGTATTTTGATACTAAATCAATGTTTTCCACCCAAATTCCCTTTGTGAGAGGAAAGAGCTGTGAGTGGCCGGGTCAGTCTTCATCACACTTCTCTTGTCAGAACCTGGGTCTCCATCATATTTAGCGGACAAATCTTCCACCACCCTGGCATTTGGCTAGAACAGAGGTTAGAATCAAGGACTCCCCTTTGGCCATCAAAGGATTTCATTTTCTTGGAATATCCACAGTGACGGAGGATGCATTGGTTTTTCTTCCTGATCTGTTGCCATTTATAGGCGATTGAAGTTCTGAGCTTCCAGTCCCCTAGAGAGACAGACAGGCCCACAGCTGGTCATGACCATGGTGCCGGCAGACTGGCCCCTCTGATCCTGCCCTGTAAAGTCTCCTCAAACAACCTCCTGGGGGCTGCGGAGGCCTCTGGCCAGGGTGCTGAAGGACAGAGTTGAAAGACGATTGCCTCTGAATATTGCAAAGCACAATGCAGCGTCCTTGGCAAAGCAAAACAACTCAATGGAAGCCTGCTGGGTATTAATAGCAACAGCTAACATTTATGGAGCGTTTACAATGTGCCAGCTGCCATGCTAAGCACCATTTAATCCTCACAATGACCCTTGGAAGAAGGTACTATTATTATCACTGCCAACTCCTTGTAGATGGGGACCCTGTGAGTAAAAGTGACTGCGTTACTTGCTGGAGTCACAAAGCTGGTGTGGGCTTCTGACACCAAAGCTCGCATCCTCCCCCACGGCCCCTACTGCTGTCCTCCTCAGGCTTTTGAGCCAAGGTGCAGAGAAGGTGACCTGAGGACAGAGGCTGACAGGCTGCTGTGGCCTCATCCTCTGGTTGAGTTTGCACCTCAGGTTCTTCTTTCCCAGATTGGGGTTTTGGTGCCATGAATTTTAAAGTTCTGTCTTCAGTGTATGCATGGGAGACTGGGCCTGGAGGGGAGAATTCCTACTGATCCCAGAAGAGGACTCATGACAACAGCAGACACAGGTTAGCCTGCAGACTGAGCCATCTCTGTCTCCTTGCCATGTGATCCCTCCTGGCCAGCAGTCTGCTCAGATGACCTAACGGACAGGGAAGTTTCTCCGGGAACATTCCCATCAGCGGGCTGCTTTTCTGTTTTCTAGGGACTTTCCCACAGTTTATCTGGAGTTTAGAGGACTTACATTCTTGATCTTTTCTGGAGAGGTCCTAAAATGTTTTCATTCTTCAACTTTTTATTTTTCACTGTTTTACCTTAGGCCCCAAACTTTCTATCCTTACAACAATGCTTTGTGAAGTCATGGTAGGATTTCTGAGGTTAGTTTTATTTTACAACGGTACATTAAAAGTTCTACCCTCCAAAGAAGAAATAGAAAGCAAAATACATTAAGAGGCAGAAAAGCTGAGTTCAGCTCCGTGGCAGGGAGCTGGGTGGTTCTGGGCAAGTCAGCCTAATTAGGGGGTTGGGCTGACGAGGGCTAATCCTTCACTTTACTTCCTGCTCAGATGCCTGGCCTGGAAGCAAATCAGAGTATGGTCTTGCTTGGGACTGGGACAAAGAGAATTAAGACCCTTGGCTGGAAAAAGGAGCATGGTAGGGTGGGGAGGAGACGACCAGACAGTTTCCAACAACCAAGGAGCACATGTTCTGGGTGCTTTTGAGTGGTTCTAGGCTCTGACACATGTGATAAATGAGATTCAAGATAAACATTATTGCTTCTCTTCAGACATCTTTATGTCACTTCTAAGTATCATGCTTAAGATTGGTCAAGATATTTTGATTTAGACTTTCCTGTTTTGTTAAGTAGATAATACACATTCTCCTCTCGAAAAGTGATGGCCTTCTAGGTCTAGCGATCTGGACTTGCAGGTCTCATCAGAGATATTTGAACTATTTTTAAAGCTTCTTGGAAATTTACACAGATAATACTGTATAGTCTACCCAAAATGTCAAGTTTCTTTGCTTTGTTGGTTATAGTTATACCTTAGTTTGACAATACTGGTTGTCTCATGGTAATCTGAAAAGGTAATTGGCAGCTATCTGGATTTTGAATTAATATTAAGTAGGGAGCTGGGTATGATAGCCTAGGTCTGTAAGTCTAGTAACTTGGGGGACTGAGGCAGAAAGATCTTAAGTTCACATCCAACCTGAACAATTTATACCCTGTCTCAAAATAAAAAAATAAGAAGGGCTAGAGGTATATATCTCAGTGTTAGTGTGCCCCTGGGTTCAATCCCCAGTAACACACACACACACACACACACACACACACACACACACCCTAGAGAAAAGGTGATGATATACATTTATTTATCTGTCATTTTCACCCTATCCTATTGCATAGTAGTTTAAAGGTGGTAAAATTACAGTTCAATTTTTTTTTCTGTAATTGTAGGGAACATTTTTCAAACATTGAGGCCTTGGAGCCGGGCATGGTGGTTCACACCTGTAATCCCAGCACTTGGGAGGCTGAGACAGGAGGATTGTTGAGAGTTCGAGACCAGCCTGGGCTACAGAGTGAGCTCAAGGCCAGCCTGAATGGCATAACGAGACCCTGTCTCAAAAAGACAGGGGCCGAGGATCTAGCTCAGTGGCCTAAGCGCCTGCCTGGCAAGCGCAAGGTTGTGAGTTCAATCCCTGGTGCTGCCAAAACAAAACAAAACAAAACAAAACAAAACAACAAAACAAAACACTGAGGCCTTGGAAAATAAACCTAAAGGGAGAGCAAGGAGGGCTGGAGGGCTCTCTGTGCTTCACCGTCGCCCATCTCATGGTGGGGGTGGTCAGCAGAGGTCACTAGGAGGTCACTCAGTTAGGGGAGCTTTAGGCTCAGCTCTACAGACATCTCTCCAAGTTGGGGGGGCACAGATGACTTTCTTCTGCCCTTAAAGCCATTATGTGATTCTTGCTCTAATTATTTAAGTTCTCCAGGACTGACTCAATTCCCATCTTCTTTCCAAAACCTCCACCTTGTAGCCCAGAGCCGTTGTTGCTTCTCTGAGTGACTGGGACCCTCTCTTCTCTGCTCTGTTTAGCTCCTAATCAGGCAGTGCTTTGGTGTCTCCACTAAGTGTTCCTGAGTTTATATATCTCTCCTGAGGCCTCATCATGGGCTGCTCTCAAATCTAATAGCAGAAGATTTAATGCAGTGCCATAAATACTTCTCTTTATATAACCTTTCCTGTTCCAAAACTGCTCCAGAGGCCATCATCATGCATGATCATTAGGTGACTTAAGTGGGAAGACATTACTGTCCTCATTCTACAAGTGAAGAAATGGAAATTCAGGGAGGTTAAGGACTGGCCCAGTGTCACCCATTGGGTGTCAGGGCTGGAATAAAAACCACTGTTGCCTCATTTTCTTCCTTCTGTACTATATGTTGTTTTTCTAGGTATTCATTTCATGTGGGATGGCTTTTAAAGTACACCATCTTTCTTTGGTAGAATTGCAACAATTATTTCTCAGTGGATCCTGGCAAGTTCTGATTATCCTCACAAAGTGAGTGACTCTAATCCAGATTTCTTTGCTTAGCAGACTTTACTTTTCCATCTGATACCTGGTCACCCAAGAGAAAGGAGCCTTGTGACTCTACATTTTTGTTCTGTTAAAAGGCCTGAGAGAATAACAGTCAGCCTGGATAAACAAAGCTGCCGGTAAGCAAGGAGGAATGAGGACCATTAATGCAACACAGTCTCTCTGGCTTTCCTGACCCAGCTGCTTGTTGAGTTTTGCTACATTTTTAGTCTATGTCTTTTCTTGCCCCTTGCTATTCATCTTAGGCTCTAACTGATCCGCTTCTACCCACAGCGTCACCCCCCTTCTCACTGAAGTCACATGGCTGGCCTGAAAGGACTTATGACCTCTAAAGCCCGCAAGTTCAGTGTGCTGCTCCCAGGGGAAAGGCCTGTTTCACCAGCCAAGAGAAGGTGTTGCTGTTCCTTTAGATTGGCTGTAGTCTCAGTCCCCTGCCCCTGACCAAGCCAACACCCTCCTGGTGGGCTGAGCAGGGAACAGCTCCATTCTGAGCAGCCAAGTGGATAGATGATGGGAAGCATTTGCTTTCGAAATGCATTTCTCACAGCAAATAACATACATGTGATTGCGCCTGCAAATATCACTGTGGCATTTGCTAAGTTAAACACCGTGCCTTTGTTTGCCTGGTCTTCCCCTTGCTCCAGCCCCACTTTGCTTGTGGGGTTTGGGAGCTCCGTCTCAGGGAAGGACCCTCCCTCTGCTCTGTCTTCTGAAGGCAAGAGGTTTCCTTCCTGTGCAAAGGAACATAGATTTTAAACTGACTCTGATCCAGTGTCCATAAAGTGGAGGCAATGACAGAATGTTCTTGATGCCTTCTTATGGTTTCTATTTTCTGCTTTTCCTAAGCCAACAGCATACAATATATTGAGTTTTTCCCTGTGTATCTTTTATTATATAATACTGCACCATTTGTGTAAGTGCGCGATAGTTTTGCAAATGTACATTCTTTGTCTTGACAGGTTTGCAAATGTACATTCTTTGTCTCAATAGTTTTGTAAATGTACATTCTCTCCCCCAAAAGATTATCTCCTGGCAGAGAACTGTACATTCACTACACTGAGTCATCAATATGCACAGGTCTGCTTTGATGTGTGCACAGATGTGTGCACATGGTCGGTAGGCACAAAGAAATATACTGAGGAGTACATATTAGGTCGTTAATTTGGATTATGGGGGGGGTCATATGGAGGAAAGAGGAAGGAGAGAGAGAGAGAGAGGTGTGGTTAAACAAAAAAGAAACAGAAACACTAGATGTAAAAAAGTCTCCCCTTCTCCAAACCCCTCCTACCCCAAGAAAATATTCCTAGCCTCTGAGTGTTACTTCCGTGGTGGTGGAGGGGAGCAAGATGATGCATCAGTCAAGCACATTTATGCGCTTATATAAAATTCTGCATGTGCACATGTGTAAAGAAATTCACATAGAGCACAATTAAGGATGAGAAAAGGAGTACTGTGCACAAAATCAATGGGAAGTGAATATCTGGTGAGTGAATGGATGGATGCTGAAGAGTGATGTGGATGATAATTTTGTAGATTTGAATTTTCAAGGATCAGTTTATTTGCTAATGTAATGCAGCCCTTGTAGTATGTTCCCATAGTTGGAATCACCAATGATCTTTGGTTTGTGGGTGAGGCGACCTGCCTGAGAGTTCTACTTTACTGTTTGGTTACTCTCTTAAAGGATGGTGCTAGTTGCAGTGATCACTAAAGATAGAAATGACAGGGTCCCACCCTGGTGTACTGGATTAGCACTGGATGGGGAGGGGATAGGCTCAGAAATCTGCATTTTAACAAACATCTCAGGTGATTTTTATGCTCATTAAAGCTTCAGATCCAATTGCTCTAGGCATTGTTAGCTGCCAAAGTGATGCACTGCTTTTATAATTAACTTTATTTGAACAAAGCAAAACAAAGGAAGATTTATTATTTACTATATTAAAGAAAAAAAAGCCTCATTGTCTGACCTTCTTCTGTTTTACTGGCAGTATTTAAAAGACCTAATTCATGTAAACTTTCTAATATGTAGATAAAACTCCTAATGAATTCATCCAACTTGGCAGGAACCAAGTCCCTAAACTAAAAATGACCCTATATCTCTCCCTCCCAGCTTGGTGCAATGTTGAGCCACTCATGCAAAATAGTCTTGAGTCTTTTGTCATCCTGAAACAAATTTCTCAAAACAAAGTGAATAAATTTCTAAAAACAAAGTGAATAAATACATCAAATATAAACAAGCATGGAGAATGATATAACAGCCATCCATGTTCTTACCACCCAGGTTTGTCCAGCTAAACATCTTGCTATGCATTCTTCAAATATGTTTTTTCATAAATAAAACACTATAGGAAAATTTATGTGCCCTCCTGGTGCATTCGTCTTCTCTCTTTCCCAAAGGGAACCACTGCCGAATTCACTGATGTGACTCCCATACATATTTGTAAATTTTTATTGTATAACAATTCATACACAATTTGGTTTGGCATGTTTTAAAACTTGATATAAATGATATAATACGGTATGTATTTCTCTGCAAGTAGGTTTATTTTTCTCAATGATTTACCATGTAAACACATGTAACTCTAGCTTGTTTTAACTATGTATAACACGGTGTAGTATGATCTAGTGTTGTACAGTGTAGAATGATTAGTGTAGCATGCTGTCGTCTGAATGAATTTTAAATGTATTTTTTTTTGTCCTTTTGAGACAGGGCCTCATTATAGAGTTCAGGCTGGCCTTGGGCTCACTTTGTACCCCAGGGTGGTCTTGAACTTGCAACGATCCTTCTGCCTCAGTCTTCCGAGTGCTGGGATTATAGGAGCGCACCACCGCACCTGACCTTAAATCTATACTTTAATAGAAAATTGAGTTGTTTTTATATTGTTAACTATTATGAACAATGCTGGGATAAAGTCTTGACAAATTCCTCCAGATGTGTGAGAATTTTACTTATCTCACAATGGACTGTGTGTCACAGTGGACGAGGAGTGTGCATCTTATGTTTTAGGAAATACTGTCAAACCGTTCTTCAGGGAAATTGCACCAATTCCTATAACCACATCTTGAATATCCTACCAAGTTTTCCCTTCTGTGGGCTCCAATTTAAAAGCAAACACAGAAATACAAGCAAAAGGAAAAAAGTAGCTTTGCAAACTCATTAATCACCAATGGAACATACTCTGAATTGTTCTTTTTCTAATTTGGAGATGTTTCTTCCATGGGACCATCTCCCTCCAAATGTAATCAGCACGTGCTGGGTAGGCTGTGGTGACTAGGTATTTGGGAGTGAAGATTCAAAAGTCTACACACAAAGAGACTTATCCTCTGAGAGATGAGAGACTAACTGTGAAGCTAAGATATAAATTATAAAACAGTTAATTATTTAAGTAACAATTTAACAGTAAGAGAGAAAAGACATCCCAGGATAATACTGATTCACCAACGAATGAATTGTGCACACATTAATTCTATAGGACTTCACAAGAAGGGGTAGAACTTATGGGATTCTAATTTGCCACAGAATGGTTTCCTAGCAACCATCATTAGACAAGAATCAGCTAACTCTGCTGTTTTGAGCCAGACCTTACTCTGTTAGAAAAACGAGTCAAGTAAATGCCTACTTAAGGTAGCATTTCACCACATAAAACCGTATTTGAAATATGTGACTTTTGAATGGAAGTCTAAAGTGGTTTCCTTCACCAGAACTTAACAAAGTTGATACATGGAAATGGAAGTGGCAGCAGATGTAGGGGCATGGATCTTAATTTTCCCCGGGATCTGGACTTGGACAATGATGCGTTAAGAGGCACAAGACTGTCTCAAGGAACCAGAGGAGGAGCCAGAGAAGTTCACACTGGGATTATGGAAGCAAGCAATTCCTTAGCTACACCTGGCCCAGGAAATTTTGGAGTTGTTACAGCTGATGGGTGGGAAATCAGACTTTTGGGCATTACCCCTGGAGATCTGCACTTATCACTAGCTTCTACTTTGTCCCAGGAAATTCCAGGTATGTGCATCATACCTCCAGACATAGACAAAAGACAGCATTAGTATGACTATTCATTTCTACCTCTCTCACCACTTCTTACCACCTCTGATGGTGACACTCTGGTTGAAAGAGGGAAAACCTTATGCCCTTTCCAGGTTGAAGGCCCACAGGGCCTTGCTTATGTAGTTGGGGCTGACCACAAACGGTTTGCCAAGCCCTTGAACTTGCCAGAGGCAACAGTCCTCATGGTAGGAAAGAGTTTCCAAGCAAACTCCTTCAGCTCCATTAGGACAAAAAGACTTTTTGGCCCTTCAAATAGAAATGTAGACTCAGAGTTGTGGAGCTGGAAGAGACTTTTGCAGACAAAGAAACAGGCAATTCTTCCTCAATGTTTAGTTATATTTGTTTCTGACTTCCCTAGAAGAGGAAAATAATGCCTCTTTATCTTTTTTTTTGTACAAAAAAAAAGCATTTTCAGATACTCTCTGAGACATTAATGAGAAAAGGCATATTTTAAAAAACAGTCAACAAAACAGAATAAAACATAAATTAAGAGACCCTGAAAAATTCTTAGTACTTTTGAAATCTCTTAAGGTTTTAAGTTAAGATTAGAATTCTGCTAATGCTACGTTGCTTTAGTGCAATTTTCTAGCACTGCAATTTCTACTCCATATCAGATAACATTGAAAGCCTTTAGATAGCAATGTTGTGCCAATTTGAGATTTTTATTGACCAATATTTCATTTCTAATAGTGCACTAAACCATACAAGAACTCTTCAGTTGTTCCTTGTTATTATTTTTATGTAGCAATTTTTGTTAAAAGTAATTGATTTCTTTGAATGTAATTATAGTTATACAAAAATGTAAGATTTGCAGCCCCAGCAAAGCTGGTGGGTTTCGGTTTCTGTCACCTGCATTTGGCTCCTGTGCTGGTAAACACTGTGGTTTGTTGGGGTCTAGTTGTATAGGATTATAGGTCATGCTAAATTTTCAGAAATTTTAGGAACAGTTGTAATTTTTCGAAATTAAATGGTAAAAACTCACATTTAAGTAAATATTTATTTATTTATTTATTTATTTATTTATTTATTTATATTTTAAAGAGGATAAAACCAAGCAACATAAAACAACAAAACCAATCAGAACAAACCAGAGTAAGTGATACAGGACTTCACAACATTACAAAATCAACAAGAGTTACCATAATGCCTTTTGTTGTCTTCAAAATAGCTGCAGATACCTTTTGCGGACAAAGTAAAAAATCAAACAGAACAGAACAGAACAGAACAGAAAAGAAACAATGAAAACAAAACAATGGATAAATAAAGGGCCTCAAAACAAGACAATAGTAGATTCAAAATGGCTACCATATATATCTTAGTATCTTTGAAATAGCTGCTCATGCCATCAGATATAACATAATCAAACAAAACAAAAGAGAAAAAAACCCAACCCAACAAAACAATGAACAATGTAGGACTTCAAAATGAGACTATAGGGAATCAACAATGGCTCCCACCCTCAGAAGGAGACCCCCCCCCGGTAGATGCCATGCTGCGCGCCACTATCTTCTGAACAGATGATCAGACCACTGGCCCTAGACCTGCAAGATCAGTGAAACATCAAAGCATCACAGGCATCCAACTGCGTTTCACCTTGATAGTTATCATCACAGCCTGTGTGATCCACCAGTCTCTTACGGGAGGAGGGGGAATTGGCACTTCTTGTTTGCCAGCCCGTGAACCAGGAGGGGCTGGGATCTGGCTGTCCCCCTGCCAGTGGTGGCCTGCATATGGCAGGTGGGCGGGGCTTGTTCTCTCTCCCTGCAGTCTATGATGGTGCTAACTCAAGGGAAAGGCTTGGCTCTGGATGACCCCTGTCTGGCAGCTGCCCATGCATGGTGCAGTAAAATATATTTAAAACAAATATAATAAATACTCAAAATGTGTTATTTCCTGCTTGGCTCTATTATACTATAATCTATATGTGTGCCACTCTTCTCAACACTGTGTCAGTGACATCATGTTAGAACCTTGCGATTGGCCATGCTGGGAGTATTTACACTATTAAAAGAAGCAAACACTACAAATCAGATTTTTTTTTTGAAAAGAATACAACCAAACAAAGCAAAACAGAGTAAAGTCAATCAAAACAAAGCAATGAACATGGTACATGACTTTTAAACAGGGTAAAAAGCAATCAATAAGGCTACCATAATGCCTCTTGTTATCTGCAGTATACCTGCCGATACCATCAGGAATAAGTAAAATCAAACAAAATGCAACAAACTAAAACAGTAGAAACAAAACAAAACATAATGAAACAAAACAAACAAAGCAGAACAATGTAAGCAATACAGAATTTCAAGATATTAGTGAAACAGCATTGGCTACCATAATATTTGTTATCTTCAGAATAGTTGCCTACATCCTCAGACATATTACAATCAAACCACACAGAATAGAGTAAAATCAATCAAAACAAACAATGAAAGCCATACAGGGTTTCTAAACAAGATAATCCTCGAAGGTTGCAATTATGTATTTTGTTATCTTTAAGATAGCTGTCCATGCCATCAAGTATAATAAAATCAAACAAATTAGAATAAAATGAAACTAATCAGAACTATGAATACAATCTGAATTTCAAATCATGATAATAGATTAAGAGTGGTCATTTCCTTCCCTTTTTAGATAATTCCTCCCCTTTGACTTTCCCAATATGTATTGTGCACTTTGGATTCCACTAACACCTTTAGGTTGTTATGCTACGGAAACAACACAAAATTCACCCTTGTGACTCTGATCCATTACATCCATGAGCACTATTACCAGTTGCCTCTATCCACCTACAAGAGCCTTGAAGTTATCTTCCTTTATAGCTGAGTAGGTTTCCACCCCATGAAATACCATGTCTTTCTTATCCATTCTGCAATTAATGGGAAGGCTACCCCTATTTTTTTTTTCTGGCTCCCTGTCATATAGGGCATTGTTCTCTCTCCTTTGACTTTCAGACTATGAATTTTCTTTTTAGCTAAATGTGTTTCTTGCATAGAGCATATTGATGGATCCTGTCTCCTGATCCACTATGCCTCTGTTTATTTCTATTAGTGCCTTGAGGCCCTCTTGCACTGTATTGTCTCTGCCATGCTATTTTCCTGCCATTGGCTCCCTATTTTTCCTCTCCATTCAATCGACTGGCCCCACTTGATGGTCCCCCTCTGACATTGTTCCTGAGACCGTGGTCCTTTTTCTCTCTCTCTAAAATGTCCTTTAGTAATCTTTGTAGGGTTGGTTTGG
>RJWT010001017.1:0-53502 GCA_004365215.1 Cuniculus paca
GCCCCTTTTCTCTTTCTCTCTGTTCTTCACCCTGACCTATTTCCCTGTCACAGCTTTAGTTTGTCACATCTTTAAACTATGTTTCTGCTTTGGAGCCAGATTACCATGGGCTGAGCTCTCAGAAATTATGATCCAAAATCAACTTCATTTGCTTTGAATTGCAAGTTTCAGGTGTTTCACTCAACAGTGGGAAAGCTGACCAATCCATATCCCTTTTACCTTTATCTCTTCTTCAGATTGTGAGTTATGCAGATCTTAAATATTTTTTAAATGGTGTTCACAACAACTTAAATGATCCATTCTTTTTTTCTGTACATCCTATTGTCTAGCATATCATTTAATTATTTTTTTAATTGTTTTTTAGTCTCCATACTAAAGGTATGCATGGTTTAACCACCATGCTTAAAAATACTACAGTGTTCTGAATTTGTTTTTAATGTTTCAAAAGACCTGTATTGAAGCCCCAGTAGTCAGTACAAATTCAGACAAGAGGTCTCTTGTGCTGCTGATTTCCCAGCTACAGTGCCCCAGGTTTGCTAGGATGTGCAGTGCAGTGCATTCTTCCTCTAACATCAGCCCACTGTGATGACAAAATATTAACTATTTAGTTTATAAGTCTGCAGAGTGCTGGTTTCTGTGCAGATAGAGATTATTGGGACTCACTCTTTTTCACCTTTACGCTTGCAGTGGGAAGGGAAGTCAACGCTTGGGACTAGCTGATGGATGCTAGTGTATTTTGTTTCTGTTGCTATGCTGTTATCCTGGGTCTAAAAATTTATAAAACACACTTTGGTTTCATTGGTTCTGTGATTTAGCCAAAAGGCCATCCTCAAAATTTATATGTAAAGGATAAAGTGTCTCTTAATAGGACTGCTTATATCATGCTAAATTGAATCGTTGAAGAATGTACTTCTAACTAAGCTTTAAACTGTAGCCTGTATCCAGAAATGTAATGTGAATCCCAGTGATAAAAAGCATATGCTTCTTATCTTGAGGTCTGTCTTGGTTACTTTTCTCTCATTGAGACAATATACCTGACACCCAAAGTGAAGCAAGGAAAGGTTTATTTAGCTTACAGTTTCTGGGGATTTCAGTCCATAATCAGCTGGCTCCAAGGCAGGGTGGCATGGCACTGGGGCAACACTTCAAGGCAGCAACCAGAGCAAAAGGGGGCAGCCGTTCATGGTGGCTGCAAGTGGCAAGAACAAACCGCACAAAAACTGAGGGAAAAACACACCCCCTCTGGGCGTGGTGGCTCATGCCTGTAATCCTAGCACTCGGGAGGCTGAGACAGGTGGATCGTTGTGAGTTTGAGACCAGCCTGGGCTATAAAGTGAGCTCAAGGCCAGCCTGTACAGCATAGTGAGACCCTGTCTCAAAAACACAAGGGCCGGGGATCTAGCTCAGTGGCCTAATCACCTGCCTGGCAAGTGGAAGGTCGTGAGTTCAGTCCTCGGTGCTGCAAAAAAAAAAAAAAAAAAAAAAAAGACACCCCCATTTTGACCCTGCATTGTATGTCAGCTCCACCTTTGGGCAGGTGCAGAACTCACACAGCCAATCCCAGTGCTAGACAACGAGTCAATCACAGATACTAGATTCAGCCACTTCCATGACTACATGAGGCTTGGGGGGGTCATCTATATACAAACCATAACAAGATCTTTTTACATGTAGGTCTTTTTACATGTAGTATTTTCTGCTTGGTTTCACTGTGGTTATCGAGTAATCTAGTCCCAAAGAAATCCTGTTAGAGGGGCATAGCTATTTTTTTGTTTGAAGTAGGCCTGTGCAAACCAGAGTGACTTAGTCAATTACCTATTGTTTATCTAGTTAAACAGTTAACATGAAATTACTTCATAAAGTTTGAGCTTTCTAAAAATTCTGTACTATGCCAAAGTTATGTTTTGGTATGGCATATGGTAAGTTGTAATTGAGTTAAACTTTTTCCATGTTAAATAATGCCATTAATTGAATGTATTCTTCACTAAGATCAGTTTGAATCTTACAAAGTTTTACTCACCCTTTAATTCTTTGGGTTTCTTCTTGATGTTCTGTTCTTTTTTCTTCTTTCTTTCCAGGGTATAGTTAATAAAGTATCTTCTAGCCACATTGGCTGTCTTGTACATGGATGTTTTAATGCCTCCATCCCTAAGCCTGAACAGATGTCAACTGAGCAGTGGCACACTGTGGAGATAAACGTGGGTGATGAACTGGAATTTGAAGTATTTCGTTTAGACTCAGATGCTGCTGGAGTATTTTGCATTCGAGGAAAACTAAATATCACTAGGTTGGTTCATCATATTTGAAAGAAGGATTAAAGTAGTAGACAAGAAACTCCATTGCTTTGATATATATAGGAATTGTGTTTCTTCTTTATCAAATGTTCCATATTTGGGTTATCCAGAATTTAATGTCTAGTGACAAAATTTTTCTGAACCAAACCAAAACTTAGAAATCATGTTTTGACTTCTGGAGAAATACTGTGGAAGCACAATTTAACATTTAATGTTAAATTTACCATTGAATTTAACAGTTCAATAGCCCATAGACGTATTAATAGGATGAGGGATAACAGGATAGAATATGTGAAACTTATGTCATTGTTTTGTATCTTACAGTGTTTATTTAGAAAATCTTTGTATATTGTTATATTCTTCGTCTCATTTTGTTCCATTATTTTTCCTCGTTACTGTTAATATAACTTTTTTTTTTTGTAGTTTACAATCGAAGTGCTTTGAAATGTCAGAAGAAGTAGCAGAAACTGTCACAGAGGAAGCTGTTGAAAAAATTCCAAAGAAGAAAAAGAAAAAGAAGAAAGCCTCAGAAACAGATGAAGTGGATGTTAGTGTCACAGAGCTCGCAGATTTAGTAGATGTGACTCCAGAGGACAAGGCAGACCCGCAGATTAGTAATAATGTGAATGATCTCTGTGAGGAAGAGCCAAAGAAGAAGAAGAAGAAGAAAAAGCAACAGGAGTATCAGGATCAGGACCAGGACCCTGTTTTCCCAGGTAGTGACTCCAGTGGTTACCAAAGTGACCATAAAAAGAAAAAAAAGAAAAGAAAACACAGGGAAGAGGCTGAACTCTCCCCAGTTCTGGAATGCTCACCTAAGAAGAAAAGAAAAAAGTAATTTTCTTTAGGTCATTTTAAATATGATGACATTTGTCAAGATTTATACAGAAAAGGTAAATAAATGTTTGGAATGATATGAAATGCTTATGTGTGCCAGTAGTGTATACAACAGGGAACACTCAAATAGTAGTAGGAGGGTTTTTGTGTTAAAAATCACAAAATTGATTATGAATTGGGTTGGGTAATACCAGTATTGTAAGTACCGTTTTATTGTGTATAGAAGATGATAAATGCTGCTCTCATTCTTGATTCTTATATTCTTCCAGATGTTGCACTCTACATAAAATTGTTTTTATACCCTCAACATTAGCAAAAAGACTTTATGGAGTAAGTATTTTTTTCCTGGTAGTGGGTTTTGCCTTTAGTCAAACATTGTTTTTAGTTTGCTTTTTTAAAAAAACTCAGTACATTTTTCAGTTTTTAGTTTTCCTTTATCATAGCTACAGTGTTGCTGTTGTTTTGACATAAAATAGATTGCCAAAGGAGTCTCTGAGTCTCTAGATCTCTTAGGTACTGTGCCACTGTTGAATATCCAGTGAGAAACAGTGTTCACTATTATATGCTTCCATGTTTGTGTGTTTTAATTCTTGAGAGATGGATATAAACAGTTCTTGTAAGGAAAGTTGTAGTTCTTTCCTTTATGGTATGCAGTATTAAAGGAGAAGCATGCATATACACATACATACGATACAAATATGGAAATACAGATAATTAGTAATTACGGTAAATGCTATGAAGAAAGAGATCAACCACTCCTGTTACCTACATTAGTGTTTTCAGATAGATGAATGATTGCCACTTTTCTTGCTATTATATATAGTACCAGACATAGCACTAGTCTCACAGTTTAATGTTTGATAGCAAGCAAATTCTGCTAATGGTATATTTCATCTAATCTGTAAGGATATGAGGAAGACTTTGAAAGTATTTGACAGTTCACAACATTGGTCTATAAATAGATATGTCAGACACTGGAAATATGCTAGCTTGTGTCTTTCTTTCATTACAGTTGAGTTTTTGAAATGACTTGTCCAAATTGAGATATGTTGTTAGTATAAGGTACTGCAAGGTTTTCAAGATGTACAAAAAAGTAAACTGTCCATTTTTATACTGGTGAAGTCATAACTATTTTTGTATAGTGGGTTAAGTAATATAGTAATTGCAGCCTGTTTTCAGTTTATTTTTCTACAAAGGTTAAAAAGATTGTGCAAGATTCCACATTATCTTTCTTTGGAAAGTCCTACTTAGAACAAAATGAGTGTTGAAAAAAGGTTAAAACAAAATACGTTACCAAGATTTAATGCAGTGAAATACCCACAAAATATTTACTTTAAATTTTATAATTGAGATTGTTGGACAATATGGAAAATAAGTGAAACAATTCTAACTCTTACTTCATACACACCAAGAAAGATAACAAATTTATGGTAGTCATGGAAAAAACATTGCAACTTAGCAAAAGAAGCAAATCTCACTGTTTTTATTTTGCCTCAAGTGATGTTTCTGCTGTTTCCGTTTTTAAAAAATTGCCACTTTGAAGAAAGAAGGGGTGGCCCCTGAGATTTATCACCCTAATCCTCATGACTAAGGATACAAATTTTCCCTCTGTGTCTTATTATGTCATGTGGGTACAAAGTTTTTACAAACACAGAGGAATCCAGGTGGGCTAACCCAATCACATGAAGCTCTTTAAAATCAGAAAGTTTTCTGCAGCTGATGGCAAAAGAGGAAGTGAGAGAGTTCTGAAACATGAGAAAAACAATAGAAGGGAGAATCTTTCTAACTGAAGATGGAGGGAGCCATGTGGCATGGGCCTGATAAACTAAGAGTTCCCCATGGCGAACAGCCAGTAGTAAAATGTTGCTAAATACAGCATAGTTTTGCCAGTTATAAGAATGATCCAAGAAGTAGATTTTTTTTTCCTCCAGATCCTCCGGATAAGAATTCAGTTATTTAACACCTTAGTATCAGTCTTATGAAATCCCAGGCAGAGAATCTACCCCCAAGCTTGTTAGACTTCTGACTGACATAACTTTGAACTGCAGAGGTGTTCTTTTAAGGCATAAGTCTTGTAGTGATTTTTTTTTTAAAGAATAAAACCAACCAAAATAAAACAATAAAGCCAATCAAAACAAAACAGCGAAAGCAATATGAGACTTCAGAACAAGATAATAGGAAATCAGCAATGGCTGCCATAATGCCTCTTGTTATCTTCAAAATAGCTGCCCATACCATCAGACATAATAAAATCAAATAAAACAGGACTTTAAAACAATAAAATCAAATGATACATAAAACAATAAAATCAAATGATACAGGACTTTAAAATAAAATAATAGGAAATTAACAGTGGCTACCACCTTCCATTTTTAGATGTTTCCTCCCCTTTCACTTTTACAATATCCATTGTACATTTTGGATCCCACTAACTCCTTCAACTTTTTACACTAGGAAGACAACATGATGTTCACTATGTGAGTCCGAACCATTTCACCCAAGTGCATGTTCACAAGTTGCATCCATTTACCTACAAGAGCCTCATGCTTATCCTTTATAGCTGAATAGCTTTCCATTGTATAATAATGCTGTATCTTTCTTATTCATTCTGTGATGATTTGTTGCATACCCATAGAGAACTAATACAGTCATGTGCTATATAGTGTTTCAGTCAATGACTGACCACATTTCTGATGGTAGCTATACCAGATAGCATTTGCATAAGTGTGTTTGCATAGGTACACAACTATGAAATTAATACATTTCTTAGAATGGATTTCAGTTGTTAAACAACATTTGACTGAAATAGCCTTATGGTACAGTTTGGTATCTAGTTATATTGTGTACTTCCGAAACTGTATTGATCAATCTTTATATATGTCTTCTGTATGTATGAAAAAGTTGATTTCATCTAGAAAATGCTTTGGGGGTTTTTATGGGAGCTGTACTAAGCTGAAAGCTTAATGGCAGTACAACTATATTCTGTAGTTTTCCTCACCAGTAAATACAGTAAGTTCTAAGTCAAGTCTGTTGAGTCCTTCAGTAAGACTGAGTTTTACTGTTTTAAAGTTTTTTATGTCTTATTTCACAGAATTTTACAGTATTTCTTGCTTTTATCAATGAGATTTTCTGACATACATTGTAACTAGTTCTTACTGACATAAAGTGATTTCATATACTAACTAACCTTGTGTCTGACCAGACATGGTAAAGTTTTGTGTTTTATTGACCTTATTGAATCATTCCAGGTTTTTTGTTTTTCTTATGTTCATCATTAATTCCTAGTGTTTACTAAATCCTATATATTTTGGGTTCCCTCCCCCACTTTGGCTTAAGTTATATTATTAGTTACCATTTAATTTGAAGTGTTCTCAGTAACACAGGCATTTAACTTTAACATGTTCCTCTCTGATTTTTATGTAGGCTGCAGGTGTTCATCATGTAGTGATCTTGTTTCTGTCTAAATACTCTAAAATTTCATCTTGGAATTTTTTCACCTAGGATTTATTTATAAGTGTATATTTTAAAATTTCCCACAAATTTCCAAGTTTCTCTTCCAGTTGCTATCCTCTAATTGTCTGTTTCTTGCTGTGTTGCACATTGTTGTCTTCAAAGATAAGCTCTGATTTGTAGTTTTGAAGCTGGATTTTTTTTTTTTGGTGCCAGTACAAATTGCATTTTTTTAAAATAGTATATTCTTTATTCTTTTGTATATTTAAAAAATATACAAAACACTGTCTTAGATATTATAGATTGTGTCATAGGAATGAAATTGAAAACTAGTAGATAGTTCTGTACTCGATGTGACTCTTTTTGGCATTTCTCTTAGATAACTAATGAAAAGTTCAACAAATATTCAACTCAGTGTATCATTGGCTCCCCTCCCAAAAACAAAATGGAAAGACATTTGGTCTAAGTTGTTTCTTTCTCAAACCTTTACCTTGGTAGGAATAGGTAACTTCATGGTATTGTTTTGTCTTCTACTTCTTTCAAATAAATATGTGGTACACTGGATTATCTTAAAGCCAGATAAGTTGTCATGAATGTTTGAAAAATTTTAGTAAAGCAAAGATTTAGTAAATTATAAAATTGGAGTAATTAAGAATAGAAATAGAATCAAACAAATGTGTATCAAGGATTTCAGTAGCAAATAAGCTTCAGTCTATCTAGTTGTGGGTAATTAGTTCCACATTCATTAGATATAATTAGAAAATGCTCTGGTATTTACTGATTCAAGGAAAAACTAGGACAAATGAAATTCTTGCCAATTCTTAGTAACAACTGGAAAGAGAAGGTAAAGGATTTATCATAAAGGACTATAATTTAGAATTTAAAATTAGAATGTTTATTAGTCAGATGACAGGGTTTTATGAAATTATGAGGAAGATAAAAGTAAATGTGCCTAATATTCCTATTAATTCCTATAATATAAATTCCTATAATAAATATAGCAATAATTAATGAATTCCTATAATAGAAATTCCTGTTAATTCTGCATTCTACCACAGATGATGCTTGATTTAGTTAATTAACTCCAGGCTCTTGGGTATGACAAAGAATTGCAAGTGCATAGTCAACTGGCAAGTGAAAAGAAGCTACATTTATTGAAGATCCGAGGAATGTGTGCTCAGAGCAAATCTGTGCTGACAAAAATGTGTCATGAACAGAAAAGTGGTGCGAGGACAACAGGAAAGCAAAAAGTACACAGTACACAGATAAATAAGGCTTTTAGTTTTTTTTTTTTTTTTTTAGGCTTTTAGATTTTAAAGGATAAGCACCCCATCCTGGGTCTTTAGGTAAGACTGATGGGAATGATTGACAGGGTGTTGAGTCATTCCTCTCAGGGTCTTTCAGCATGCATGCTTGTCCCAGAATTCACTCTGCTTTGAATTACATATATGAGACGTAGTGCATATTTATGAACACTTAGTAAGTTTCAAGTAGGGTAAATGTGAGTGAAGATCAGGCCAGGAGATCCAGTGTGCATGTGCTCTCGAGCTAGAACTTCAAAGATTTCCTGGGTTTTGTTACACCCTTTAGGACAATGGAAGGAGGTGCTGTCCAAACTCCAATAGTGTAGGGGAGTGATTTCCTCAGCTGTATTCTACCTGTGTTAGTTGTATATAGACCAAATCACCAGTTAAAATCGTATAGGTTTCAAAAACACCTGATCTCTATCACTGTGACTATTTATAATTGCATGCAAGAAACCTGAATGAATACTAGCTCTCTAAATGAATTACCAAAGTATTTCTGTGCTCATTATTCTGAAATTCATACCTGATTCTTTACTTGTTACTTTCAAACTTTACATCCAAATGACACTGATACAGCCATGAAGTAGAATTATTTTGAGCAATCTAACCTACCCATCTTTCTATTTACTATTTCTTTATCTGTAAAATGAGAACACCAAATTGGGAACTAGATGATTTAAAGGTTTCTTTCAGTTACAAAATCCTGAGTGTCACTGTTGCTGTTGTCTTTTGTAGGTAGTCCATTGTGTACCTGAACTCTCATTTCACTTGCTTGCATTAGAACTGTGAAGAGTGTAAGATCTTACCATATTTGTAAATTTGCAGTAGTTTCATGGATGCTAATGTAAGAGATAAGACTACTAAGTCAAGGACAAAAACTAATTATTTAATTGTACATTATGAAACATGAACTTCATATTTATTCCACTTCCCCTTGACCTATGTCAGATGGCAAACCTTTTAGAGACTGAGTGCCAAACTGCAACCCAGAACCCACTTACCTATTGCAAAGTGCCCACACTGCAAATAAACCTGCATACTAAACCTGGTTTGAGCCGGGTGTGGTGGCTCACGCCTGTAATCCCAGCACTCGGGAGGCTGAGACAGGCGGATTGTTGTGAGTTCGAGACCAGCCTGGGATACAAAGTGAGCTCAAGGCCAGCCTGAACGGCATAGTGAGACCCTGTCTCAAAAACACCAGGGCTGGAGATCTAGCTCAGCGGTCTAAGAGCCTGCCCGGCAAGCGCAAGGTTGTGAGTTCAATCCCCGGTGCCGCAAAAAAAAAAAAAATACAATAAAACCTGGTTTGCTGGCATCCGCTGTGGATGCAGGTACTGTTTTTTTTTCCCCAAGACTTTATTAAATATCCTTGAAAAGTTGGTCTGGAACAAAATCACCAATTCCAGTTATTTTATAGACTTTATGGAAAATTAATCTTCAAGTTGCTCATTTATATACTTGTTAAAAATCTATGCATCTTCATTGTAAATAGTTACCCTGTTGCACTACATACAAAGTCATGCATGTATATTTATATGTTTGTACACTCACACATACTAGTGGGTATCTGGCAGTTTTCCTAACATTATTTTTGTAAACTTACTTACTGCATGGTCTCACATGGGCCTGTGAATTCATTGGGCCCAATCTTCGGTCCCTTTGTGACCCCCATCCCATAAATCATGTGTTCTGAAATAGTCAAGTGATTAAACATGGATAGCAGTGGAAGCTTTGGGAATAGTAATTTTGAGCCTGTAGGAGAGTGAGTTGTGTTCTTATTGTCAGGTCTCTGAACTAGACCCCTGCCCAACCAGAAGAGAAAGAACTCCGCCAAACAGATCTGTTATTAGCACCTAGGAGTGCAAGGCGTTCAACAGGAAGCCAGCAGCTGTCCCCACACAGCTCAGCCTGCAAAGACCTGGTTCCACGAAAAACCACAAGACACGCTGTGCCTGCCAGCATCCCCTGTACCCAACCCTGTCTATCACCTAGCCTTAGATCCCCTACTCAGTGACCCAAAATTTTGCATCCTTCTCAGCAATACCTCCCTCCCCTACCTAAACTCCCCTATAAAAACATGACCTCGCCCCTTGCTCAGGGCCAACCCTCTTTTTGCCTTTGGCCAGACGGCACCTGGTCAACAATAAAGTCCTCACACAGTGCTTCAACTTTGCCTGCCTCAGTGGTTTCATTTGTGCCTTGGTTTAGCCTAACACTTATCTCTTGGATCATTTAACTGCTGTGAGAATGAATCCCACAAACTTTCAAACAGGGAATTTAATTAGCTTTGGGCTGCACTCTGAAATTCATCATCACATCTGCACAAGGCCATACTTCCTACCCCTATTCCCAGCCAGTGGGCACAAGCAACACAGATACGAAGGCAGTCCTGTTCTGGGAGACAGGACTCTCCTGGGGACTAAAACGACTTGAAAATTCCCAATGGTCCTGCACCAAAGTTTCTGTAAATTACATAGCAACCTGGAATGCTTCCACCTACTTACCTACCCTTACCTCTCTTTCCTTCAGAGTCAGAAGCTTACCCTGTCTATTCCAGTTCCCTTCCCATTTTTTATCAGGCATTTTACCTAATAAAGTTGCATTTTAAATTATGCTTCAGTATCTACTCCTCACAGAAGTGGACTAATAAAGTTCAGTGATTCCTGGTAGGATCCAGAGATGATGGTGATTACTTTGGCCAACATATGTAATAAGCCTGTTGAGAATCGGAAGGGCACTGGCACAACAGAGCCAGAGATGGAGTGAACTAATAATTATTTTTACAATCAACTGGAAACCATAACCACCTCCATAGATTTCTGTAGTCCACAAAACAAGAAATCCCTTCCTCTTCTCCATGAGAACAGGAGCAGTATTGATCTAATTGCCTTTGAATACAATATAGTGTTAGTCACAGTAGGGATTAAATACCTATTTGTCGAATGAGTGAAAATTTTAAAAAATTAATTTTTCTCTTTGTGACCTCTAACTATTTCAAGACTGGAGTATGATGTAAATGCAAAGGCCCTCCATGGAGCCAGTGTACTTTAATCCAAAAGATGACGTAGATGTTCTTTCTTTGGAATTAAGGCAGAGTATCAAAGTAATCCACCCTCAGAAGAGAAGAAAGCTGCTTAAATCTACTTTAAATTTAGAAAAATTTATTCCCTCTTCAACCACATGCCAAAAACACACACCACTACTTTGTTTTGTTTTGCATTCTTTTTCAGAAAAACCAAGAAAGGCATTATTTTCATCCAGTCATTTTGGGGATGCTACACTGTATATTTTACCAATCCAAATGTGAGAGACAGCAAGAAAGAAATACTAAAATACTATGTGCTTACAGCTTAAATGGGGCTTCTTTGTTAACTTTCTACATTTGAATTTACCTAATTTCCAATTACGAAAAACCTGTGCTGCCAGCCTATGAGCCTTTGAAAGCCAACATATTTAAACAAATGATAAATACTTTTTGATCTCCAAAATGAATACTTTTAGGGCAGATCTGGGCTACAAGTGACAGAAGATGAAGGGGAATGAGGAAAGACTGTTCTAAGACTGACCTTTATTTTTGCTATTTTTGTTGTTTTGAAAATAATTATGTAATGAGACATTTTAAAATATATATTCTATGTACATATTTTTTCACACATTTTAAAATATATTTTCTACATATATGTTTATTTCTGTGTTTATTCTACCAGCCATATGATTTAACAAGAGAAGATTGAAGTAATAAGGCTCCACCACCAATATTCCAAAGTTTTGAAGTTTTTTCAAATAGATTTTATAGAGTAAAACAATTTTTCAATATGGGAAGAGCCACAATTGCAATACATTGTATCAAACATGAGAATTTTAGAAGTATAAGCAACTCAGCAGGGAGCCAGGGTCCTTATTTGTAAACATCCTCAGCTTGTGCAAGAGGAGAGCAAGAAGTCAGTGCTACACACACCGTGGCGGGGGAGGTTGTAGCCTACATTCAGTATAAGGGAGGAGAAGAGACTTGTTCTCCCCCTTTTTGGCTCTTGCTGTCTTTTCTATCCTCTGCTGCCTTGAAATATTGCCCGTGTGGTGTAATCCTACCTTGGAGCCAGCTGATTATGGACAGAAACCTCCACAAACTGTGAGCTAAATAAACCTTTCCTCCCTTAATTTTGGGTGCTGGATATTTTGTCTCAGCAACGAGAGAAAAGTAACCAAGACAAAATTTGGTACCAGACAAGTGGAGTCGTTGCTGTGACTGTACCTGTCCTTGTGGGTTGAGAATCTGGGAATGGCTTGTGGGAAGAGTTTGGAAACGTTTGGAGATATCATCTGAAAGAGTAGAGCTGGAACACCTTAGGCTGTTCTGTACAGGAGATTCTAGTCAGTGCTCAGAAGACCAGAAAGCTGGTAGAAATCCTGCTGGTAAAGACCAGGCTTGGGAGGTTTCTGCTAGGAAGAAGGACTGCATTGGTTGTTGGATTCCAGATGATGTGTGTGTTATGGCTTGGCAGAAAGTTTGTCTACAATTTGCTTGTGGCCAGATATTTTGCCTGAGGCTGAGATTAAGGGTGGTGAACTAATTAATCTGGCAAAAGAAATTTCAAGGCAGTTGAAATGTGGAGGTGCTAGCCTGCTTACAATATAAAAAAGAAGAAAAGGCTTGTTCTCCCCCTCTTTGCTCTTGCTACCTTTGATATCTTCTGCCACCTTGAAGTGTTGCTCCTGTGCTATGCCATCCTGCCTTGCAGCCAGTTGATTATGGACTGAAACTTCCACAAACTGCAAACTAAATAAACCTTTCCTTCCTTAATTTTGAGTGCCAGGTATTTTGTCTCAGCAACAAGAGAAAAGTAACCAAGACAATGAATACTTCTGGAGCAGGTTTGGGCTACAAGTGACAGAAGATGAAAGGGCATGAGAAAAACTGACCTTAACTTTTGATACTTTTGTTTGTTTTAAACATAATTATGTAATGAGACATTTTAAAATATATTTTCTATGTATATATTTTTCTCCCATTTTAAAATATATTTTCTATGTGTACATTTCTTTCTCTATTTATTCTACCAGCCATATGATTTAACAAGAGAAGATTGAAGTAATAAGGCTCCATCACCAATATTCCAAAGTTTTGAAGTTTTCCAAATAAAGTTTATAGAATAAAATGATTCATCAGTATGGTCAGAGCCACAGTTACAATTTTTAATAGGATAGCAAGTTTAGGAGATGGATTCTAGAGGAAGGGAATTTAAAAGTGAAGGCAGAGTTAGTGAAAAGGTCCAAAAACAGAAGACAAGGCCTGGATATCAGACTTCTGAAAAAATATCAGAACAGGGAGAATTCTGTAGCTATAGCAGAATGATAAAGGTGAAGAACAAGACTGAGTTAATTTTATGTGTTTGTATCTTTAAAGTCATTTAGCTTTGCCAATATTTCAAACAAACTACTTACATGGAATTAATCATATTTCAATAATTATTTGACTACCAGTTATATCAAGGATAACTGAAGACTTATAGTTGGAAAAATATATTTTAAATATATCTGTATTAAGAAGCATGTGAAATGTGCCCCAGAATAAACTTAAGAGTTTTTTTAAGCTATGTGACATACTTAGATCACATTGCTTCTGTTTGATAGATCATATAATAGTTTCCAGATATTTGTTATTTTAAATTTAAATTAAATTTAAATTATTGATTTTAGGTGTGCTTTCTTTTTATATTTTGACGTAAAAAATACTCAAAAATTTGTAAAAATATCAACTTTGACTCTCGTATTACAATAAGAACATATAGCATAAGGCAGTGAGTATATAATTTAAGATCTAGATCACAGATGAATGGTAAGAGAAATATACTTTCCATTGCTATGACAAAATATCTAAGCAAATAAACTTAAAGGGGGGAAAGGTTTATTTTGGCTCCTGATCTCAGAGGATTAATTCCAAAATTGGGTGGCTCCAAATTTGAGGGCCTTTATCAAGGCAGAGCATCATGACAGGTGGGTGTGATGTAGCAAAGTTGCTCACCTCACCAGGAAGCAAAGAAGCTGAGACAAAGGATCAGGATCGATTTTAATCATCCCTTGGAGGGAACACTCCCCATGACCTAACTTCCTTCCTTCCACTTCCTAAAGGTTCCATTAGCACACCAGGATGGCAAACGGGCTTTTAGCCTATGAACCTTGAGAAACATTTGAGATCCAAACCATAGCATTCCACCTGGGAGCTCCCAAAAGGCACATGTCTATCTCACAATGAAAAATACTATCAGTCCATTTCCAAGAGTCCCCCAGAACTGTTCCAACGTTGCTGCAGAGTCCTAAGTCCAAAGTCTCTTCTGAGACTCAAGGCAAATTCCTGCTCTGAGTCCCTGTAACAAAGGAGAAAACAAGTTATATACTTCCAAGATACAATGGCATAGAACAGACATTCATGTTCCAAATAGCATGAAAGGGGCAGAGAAAGGAAAGATTGGGCCAAAGCAGCACTGAGACCCAGGAGGGCAAACATTAAGTCTAACAGCATCCTGGGCACATGGTTGCTGAACATGACCTCTAAGAGTCTTGGGCACCCCCAAACCTATGACTTTGCTGGTTGCAGTCCACATGGCCACTCCCCTGGGTGGGCTCTGCTAACTGCTGAGAGTTTCCTCCTGCAGGTTCCCTGTTCTTAGCATCTCTAACTTCCGGGGGTCCTACATCACCCTGCCCTCACCCTTGCACAGATTCTGTCTGGCTCACCAGGCTTTCTTCTGAAATCTAAGGGGAAGTCTGCATGGCTGTAACTTGTGCATCCTACTTGCCTGTAAAACCAGCAGAATAGATGATGTCAAAAACTACTGCCAGCTTCCAGAATCTAAACACTGGAGCTAGAGTCTGAAGAGATGGGTTTTTTTTGTTTGTTTTTGTTCTTGCTTTTTTGCGGGGGAAGGGGAGGACCAAGGCCACCATGGCTCAACTCCAGACATGCTTCTCACAGAAAAAACAAAACAACCAAACAAAAAAGTACTGCCAACCCAGGTTATACCTGGACCCTCTTGAACAATGGCTGCAGTACCCTCATACCCATGTGGTTCAAGAGTAGCAAGTGAGTTCCTAGGAAGCCCTGTGGCAGCACCATGGGGCTTTTCCCAGATGAAGGTGCTTGAAATGAGTTCATACTTTTACACCCCTGAGCCTGGAGTGAGTGGCATCTTGCTAATTAGTAATATGCCCCACAGAAATCTTTCCCATTGTCACGGTGTGAAGAATTTGATTTTCCTTTAATGATACTAATGCCTGTGCCACCTTTAGCTTCAACTTCAAACATGCTCTTTTTCCAACCAAACTGCAGACTTTCCCACTTTGCCTTTTGCTTTCATTTTTATAGTAAATCTGGCTAAAACCAGCCCATAGGAATAGGTGTTATCAAAATACATGGGTCAAAGTTTAAATTCTAAAAATTCTGTTACAGTAAAAGACACATTGCCATTAATCTCCCTCAAAATGCCCCCTCTTCTTTCAAACACATTTTTGCATCTCTATGACATGTAATCAAAAATAGTCAATGCTGCTCTCAGGTGAATCCCTTCCCCTAAAATCACAGTGTGTCCACATCTACCTTGTTGACTGGATCTGGCACCATGCTACTTCTGACTTCTGCCAGAAGTCAAGATAACCATGAAAGGTAAATATTTTTAGTTGATTCAGGACATTGAGGCAGCCATGGCAGTGCAACTAAAGACATGAAAAACTTCCAGAACTGCTTCAGAAAGTGGCAAGAATAATGGAGTAAGTGTGTTCAAACCAAGAAGAGTATTTTGAGGGAGATTAAAAGCAATGTGTCTTTTACTGTAATATTTTCTTAATTATTCCAATTATACCTTGAGCTCATGTCAAACTCTGAATGCCATGCTGCCTTGACATTTCCTTTGCCAGATAAACCTTTAAAATCAGTCTCTTAAAAGGTCTCAGGGGATGGAGAAACAGTAGACAAATTCTTTGCTTCAGCATGACTATAATGGTCTCTAGTCTAATTCCAAGCAGTCTTCATATTTACCTGAATGAAAACTTACCAGCACATTTACTGTCTGCATTCCTTCAGCATTTTGATCTTCTGAGATCACACCGGAATTGCGCCATAGTTCCATTTACTATATCGTAGGCTTTCTTTAGCTAGCTTCTCCAAATATTTCCATATCCCTCCCATAGTCACCTCATTTCTCAGTACCAATTTTCTATACTAGTCAGCTTTATCTTGCTTTGCCCCAATACCTCAGATAATCACGTTAATGGGAGAAAAGGTTTATTTTAACTCGCAGTTTCAGAGATTTCAGTCCATGCTTGATTTACTCCATTCTTTTTAGGCCAGTGGTAAGGCAGAACATGGTAAGAGTGTGTGTTGGAACGTATCTGCTCACTTCACTGTAGTCACAAAAAAGAAAATGAGAGGAAAATATCCCTTTCAAGGACACACCCTTAATTATCTAATTTCCTTCCACCTGCCTTCTAAATATTCCACTACCTCCCAATAGTGCTACAGACTGACTACCAAGGCTCTAATATTTATGATCCAAACCATAATATATTGGAACGATAGGCTATAGGTTCTGTAAAAGTATTTTTCTCTTTCTGGTAAATATCATATTAACATGAGCCATTTCTTTCAGCCAAAGAACCCTTTAATATAGTTAGGGATAGCGATAGTAAAGATGTAATATAAGTTAGTAGAGATCTAATTTATGTTAGTAAACTTACTGAATTTTTTAAACAGGCCTTTAAGATATTCTTTAAATATGGCAGGAAGTTCCTGTAATTTTTGCTAGATATCTATAGTTGAAATAGGTATATATGTACTGCTTTCCCCATTTGTATGATATTGAGTTTACTGAGTACCAAGTTACATTTGAGCACTGTAGAGACACACTGATCAGTATGTAGCATATTTGGTATTTGGGGAAATAAATAGATTTATTCTTGCCTTCATTTATATGTGTCTAGATGTGAATGGATCTCATTTTTTCAGTAATTCAAAAACAGCGTCTTTCCTCCTAACTACATCATTTTTCCCTTTTATCCCTACTTTATGATTACTGAGTGACCAAGGTGTATTGGAGAATAGTCATAAGAGAAATGTTTTGTACTATATTTTTATTTTTAAAACTGTAAAAAACAGTACATTAAGTGCTTATGTTGGCAGGTTTTCTGTTAAGTGCTAAGAGTACCACAGATGTGATTATTAGATAGTAAATGTTTACACTGTCTTGCCCATATTGTATAGTGGAACTTTTTAAACTAAAGAAAATCATCTCAAAACAATGGGCCACATTCTAGATTGTGTCATTTCAGCTCAAATTTTCTTCACCAGGATGACCAAATTATGCAAATCAGTTAACTTTCCTTTATGATGGAGCCCCATCTTGAGGTCACTCATTATGTCGTGTTTCTCACAAAAAAGGCAAGATTTTATAGAATAAATTAGGAAGTCACTATTACATTACTTTCATAAAACATTTAATAAATCAAAGAAGCTCAAAAAGTCTTCATTCAATAGTAAGAATTAGATTAGTCTTTTAAAAACCAAAGAGAAATCTTGGATGTACAGGTAATAGAAGGAATGAATAATACCTTCAATCATCAGGCAAACAAAAATTGCATTAGTAAATGATATTACAGAAATAGTGTATGCTTTCTGAAGTGGAAGATAAATTAATCTATAAGAGTAACAGTGTTTGCACTTATATTCACCTGCATACTTTATTAGGTGCTATAGGAGAGTTGGTCTATATCCTTAATATAGTTGAATCTTAATATTTTGTTATTCAGTTTCAGTTTATGAATAATGAATATAGTGAATATGAAACAGAGATACTTTGGCAAATGTTTTGGCAATTGTGTTTTTATATATGCTTTTTCTAATGTAAACCTTCTTTAAATTTGATGGAGATCTTAAAAAGTTGAAAAGGATTTTATAATTGCATGCTACAAAAGCTGTATTGTTATGTATAAAGTATAATACCATATCTCAAAGATATAGATCTAGATAACAAATTAAAATTTATTTTGAGCAGATAAAGACCACAGAAATTTAAGCAAGATAAAATAGTGAGACTTAACTATTGTTAAGTGAATGAAAGAGTAAACACTAAAATAACTTTAACACGTAAAAATTAAGGTAGAAGTAAAATGGATTATAATGGTTGAATATTGGACCAAAATTTACATGTTATTGTGTAAAAACACAATGCTATATTTAATTCGACAGACATCACCTCCCACACGAAATTATTTTATCTGTACAAAGGTAACTGCATTTTTGCCAATTTTAGAATTTGAAATAAACTTAGTAAGTCTTCATACAATTTTCTGGAAGAAATTAGTACTTTTTAATAATTAATGTTTTCTAAGAATAGAATTAAACTAGTAAAGGAAGTATGATGGGGTCCTCCCAATGATATTAAGGAAATTTGATGTCTGATTTTTTCATTTAGTAAAATGGATTCCATGATTTTTATTTTAATGTTTGCTTCTAGAGAGAATTAAACATTCCAATTCTACAATGAACGAGGTATTCTTGTGGTTTTTCACTGTTTTTGTGTCAACTCCTCTTAGTTTCTCATAGTCTTTCACTGATCCTTTGTTTTGAGGCTGGGGTGGGCACAGCAACTTCTGCATGCTCCTCTTCCACCGTTTTCCTTTCATGACACCATGCCTGTATCTCAGATAAACAATCCCATTGCAAATGGGAGGAATAGGAAAACACCAAAGAGGAAATGGACCAAGGCAAGACTGAAAGCCAGCAAGGCAAATATTAAATCCTGTAGTTCAATCTCACATTCTAGCACATGGTATTGGGATGTGGGCTCCCAAGGGCATGGCAGCTCATTGATTTGGCCTTGCTGTCTGCAACCCACATAGCCACTTTCTTGGGCTGGCCTTACACATTGTTTATGGTTTCCTTTAACAAGTGTAAATGTTCCTGGAATCTCTAATTTCCTGAGGTCTCCAGTGATGTTTCACCTTCAGCCTAGTCACTTAATGCATTACCTTGTCAGGGGCTATTAAAAGAATTGCAAAACCTGCTACACAATCTGCCTTCCCAAACTTTCCTTTGAAACCTTGATACCTTGATGGAAACCTCCATGACACCATAACTCTTGCATTCTGTATGCCAATGTTAGCTTGCTGCCACTGTGACAAAATATCTCAAAAAAATCAAAGGGAGGAAGATTTATTTTGACTCGTGTTTTTAGGGATTTCAGCCCATCAGTTGGTGCTATGTCAAAAGTGCTCACCTCATTGTAGCAAGGAAGTAAAAAGAAAGAAATGGACCAGTGACAAAATATACCTTTCAAGGGGATGCCCCCTATAACCTACTTGCTCCACCATGCTCCACTTTCTAAAGTTTCTACTACTTCTGAATGGGATCAGCCAGGGACCAAACCTTCAATACATGAGCTTTTGGGTAACATTTAAGAACCAAACCATAACACTGCTTACAAAACCTGCATCATGAAAATAATGCCAACATATGCTGGCAGGTCATTCTGGGCTCACTTGAACCTTGGCTGCATGGCCTCATAGAGTCTAGGTGGCTGAACAAAAAGAAAGACTCCTGGAAAATTTTTTAGGGTGACCCTGTAACAGCAGGGTGCCATGAGACTCTCAAACAAGTCTTTTAGCCTGCCATTGGTGGGAGTCCTACTGGTTCCTGATATATCTCAAGGAATTTTTCCTATTTTCCTAATTATTTGACTTCTTTTTTTATTGACACCAATCATTATAGCAACTGTATCTTCTTTGATTTCAACTTTGAACTTGCTCCTTTTCTGGCAAAGCTGCAAGTTTTCCCTGTCATTCTGCTTTGCTTTTTTCCCCTCCAGATTTTCACTGTATATCTAGCTAAAAGAAGTGAGCAATATTTATGCCACTGCCTGAAATTCGAGACTGTTCTGCCTCGAAATTTCCTGCCTCAGCTTAGTCTTTCACCTTTAATCTTCACCTCACTAAAAGGCTTAGGACCTGGAGAAAATGTAGTGAAGTTCTTTAACACAACATGACACTATATATTTGCCTCTATTTCAGCCAATAAAATCCTTATTTTCTTCTGGGGCCTCATGAGCACAGGGTCTGCATTTCTGTACCCATTTTGAGCTGTGCCTTCATCAGGATTATCCTTTAAGGAGTCTCTCTAGTCCTTCTGTTGTGGGAAAATTCCCAAGTCAAACCAGAGGGAAGACTCATTGTACCAAGGAGATAAGAAGGCAGTGTTTAATCTTCATGCCAGTGGACTGCTGCTGGATAATTCCCAAAGGTAACAGCCCTGAGTTTACAAAGAGTTTAGTTTATATAGCATTTAGAAGTGGGAAGTACACAGCAAGTGACAAAAATGTTGCATGATTGGTTGCATGTGTTGAGTCATTTACTGACAGGCAGGTTAGTCTTAAGGAGATTCCTTGAAACAAACGAATTGTTTATCATAATACAGAAACATTCCAGGAACAAGGGGAGGGGACCCTTACGGGGTGAGCATAGTTAAAATTGTCCTTGACTAATCCAATGTGTCTTAATGTCTAGACCATTACTCTGACTCAGTGCTTATCAGAGGCGTGCAGCTGCGCTTTAGACACTGTCAAGGTCAACTGAGCAGAAGCAGCAGAAACTTGGTCAGAGACCTCTAATTGCTCTCTAGTTTGAATCGTGAAATACCTGTAAGTTTACTATTTTATAAATGTGTTCATACATTATAATTGTGCCCCAATACTGTCTCTCGCAGGCTTTCTCTCATCCACATCTCTAAAGTTTTTCAAATTCAATCCAGAAACCAATGCCAAAGTTTTCTAAACCACTCATCAGGTATAATCAGAGCAATAACCTCTTTTCTCAGTCCCAATTTTCTCTGTCACTGTTCCAGACAAACTAAGAAAAATCAAAAGAGAAGAGGCTTATTTCATTTCAGTTTTCAGAAGTTTCAGTCCATGGTTTGTTGGCTCCATTGTCTTTAGCCATTTGGTGAGGCAAATTCAGGGTCCTAATATCCCCTTCAATGGCAAATCCCTCATGACCTAAATTTCTCCAACAAGACCATGGAGTCGAGAGTATGTTAACAGACAGTGGAACACCATTATGGCCGCCCTCCGGGAAGGTGTGACCATGGAGAGATGAACACCCCAGCACAGAGGTGGAGCCTATTCCACAGCCCTCCAGTGTGAGCATTCTCGAGGGTGACCTGAGAGAAAAGCCAGCACTGCTAATACTGAGATCCACACAGGCTACAAAACCCACGACAAGGAGACAGCTAAAGAAGACAACGCAGGAGACTCAGACACTGTTGATGTGACAGGGCCTCCTACAAACTCCTAAAAATATGTTTGTTGCTATGATGGCCGTCATAGTCTGTATACTGTTTCAACTGCTGTAATTACAAAAACAGAAAGAGGGAAATGTTGGGGACTGCTATTATCGATTGAGTCTAGGGGATGTCTAAGCTTGTTCTTGTCCTGCCCTTTTGGGACAGATTAGAAAGTGGGAACTCCCTGCTCTTTTCTGGTCACAGCCAGAAACCCTAGGGTTAATGCCTGTTGTGGCACTCACAGAGCGAGACCTAAAGAGGATAAGGTACCTGGGGAAACCCTCATCCTTGTCTTTGTCCTTCTCCTTGCAAGAATGTTTTGATCTTCCTAGCCTACCCATAGTCACCATTACTGTTCCCAGAAATACCTACTGCCCTTCGCCCATGGTCCTTGACTCAGATGTGATGAATAAATACTACCAGTCGGGGTGCCTCATGGCCTTTTGTTACTAGAGAGCAACTGGTGGATCCAGATCCCTTCCTGAACCCTTATTTCATCTCTTGCTCTTTCTTTCCCTTCCTGCCATGCGCCATAACCTGGACTGGAGATTGGAACCCACTGGAAGGGTTGTCAATAGAGGACTATTAATTCATTGACTTTCAACAAGTCAGCTTTGGCTTTGTTTATTTTGTATTTTTTAAACTTCTTTTTTAACATTATAATGTGGTCTCATCTACCATATTCACTGGACTTGTGCAAGTTCTGGTTATTCTCTAGTCAAGTGACAAGGAAAAGTAAATGACTTGAACTGATTCAGAACACTGAGGCAAGCACAACAGCACAACTGAAGACACTTACTCATTTTTATTACTTATTTTCTTTTGTTTATATTAGGCTTAATTTGTTGTTTCTTTAGTTTCTTACAGTGAAAGTTTATTTTATGTTTTTTAAAAATTACAATTTTTTCAGTTTTTAGTATCTCTGACACTTCTTTTTTAAAACACTGGTTGTTCAGAAGCATATTATTTAATTGATCATTTTATAGTTTACATGAAATTTCTGTGTAAATTGAGAATAATATGTATTCTGTCATTAATGAAACTTCCTATAGCTGTTGATTATATGAAGTTGCTCAATAGTTCTGCTCAGTTTTCTATTTGTTTGTTTTATTGCCTTTGCACTCATCAGCTAATGATAGAGAAGTGTTAGAAAAATCCACTATTAGGGCCGGGGATCTAGCTCAGCGGTCTAAGCACCTGCCTGGCAAGCACAAGGTCGTGAGTTCAATCTCCGGTGCAGCAAAAAAAAAAAAAAGAAAAAAGAAAAATCCACTATTGTAATTGGAGACTTCAATTCTAATTTCACTTCTATTCATTTTGCCTCACTTATTTTTATTGAGCTATGTTTACACACATGTTCAGGATTGTTACACCTCTCAGAAAATTGATTCATTTATTATTATGCAAGTCCCCTCTAACAAACATCCTTGTTCTGAAGTAAAACTAACTTTGCCTAAAACTACCTGAGTTTTGTTAGTTTTCTAAGTAGTGGTAGCATGACATATACCCACTCTTTTTGTCCATTTTAACAAATATGTCTTACAATCAGTAAGTTATTGAATTATTGCATTTGTCACTTTTGTTTTTATTCCTATTTACTGCTTTCCCTGGTTTTAACTATAAATTTTATATTAACCTACTTTATCTTTCCTTAATGTATCAATTATACTATATTAAAACATAGTGATTTTTTCAGTATTTGTAGTAGCGTTTTTAATTAACCTATATCTTCATTTTCAAAGATAGCAGTCTCCCTCTTATCCAGTTTCATTTTCAGTGGTTTTAACTACCCAAAGTCAATGTGGGACTGAAAACATGAAATAGAGTATTATGTAAACATAAAATTTAGTAGTTTTAAATAACTTTTATTACAATATATTGCCACAATTATTTTATCAGTAGTTTTTTCTGTTAATCTATCATTATGCCTAATATGCAAGTTAAATTTTATTGTAGATGTATATGTTTAGGAAAATCATTGCCTATTCAAAGTACAGTGCTTCACACTGTGTCCACTAAGAGCCTTGAAATGTATCATCTATGCAAGAGAAAGGAACTATTGTGTTAGTCACTGTTTCCATCTCTGTGACAAAATACTTGAAAGAAACAATTTAAAAGGAAAAAAAGATTGAACTTAGCTCCTGGTTTCAGAGGTTAGAGACTCTGTTTGATCTTCAATTTATTCATCTTGGTCTCCATTGTACATAAAATCTGGCCCAACACTTTTTAAAAAGGCTAATTTTTCTTGACCTATAGCCAAACTTACCTTTTAGCTCTTGCACTGCGGGACTCACATTGTCTAGCTCATACATTTATAAATACATACAAGGTATGATCAAGCAATACAGTGAATGTTTAAATTTTTAAAAATTTATTACTGTAAAAAAAATTGCCATTAATCCCCTCAAAATATTCTCCCCTGCTTCCTTTGAACACACCTATTGTCAAGAGTGGCTAAAGCTGGAGGTGAATCCCACATGCAGGGCTGGACCAAGGCTGGACCCAAGGGAAGCCACATGAACAAGCTGCTCCAGTCCAGAGAACACCAAGCCCTTGGCTTGCCATGCATGCAGATTGCTGGGCAATGGGTGTCACATGACACTAACTTACTGAGTGTGTGAATAAATGCACTGCATTGGTCGAGCAGTTCCTTTCCTCTTATCAGAAGAGAAGGTTCTTCCTGATCCCAGCTTTCTGTATTTTGTTTGTATTTCTTCACTTTCTCACTACCCTTGGGTGCAGTGACCTGTCCCATCAATCTTGCACTTGCTGAAGCAGTTTTTGAAGTCCTTGGTTGTGTCATTAGTTGTGCTGTCATGGTTGCCTTAATGTCCTGAGTCAAATCAAAATGTTAACTTTGCATGGTCATTTTGACTTTGGGGAAGAAGCAGAAGTCAGACGGTGCCAGATCTAGTGAAGTAGGTAGAGGAAGACACACCACAACGTTTTCACGAACCTGCCTTTCTGTTGGATGGCAATTGACAGTAGCATTTATGTACTTTTTAATCATACCTTGAAAAGACACTGATGAAAGAAGCCTTCCAGAACTGCTTAAGAAAATGACAAGAATGATGGGATATGTGTGCCCAAAGCAAAGGGGAGTATTTTATCTTATTTTTAAAATTAATTTTATTGGTAAAGTTTTGATATACATGAAGTTCACATTCAACATAGAAAATTAGCACCTGTACATGATATATCTTGATTTTTCTTTTTCTTCCTTCCCTCTCCCCTTCCTTCAACTCTTCTCCCTCTCCTTTACAAAAGCTTTATTTCCATTTTTTCCTTCTACTCTCTTTTTCTCCCTTTTCCTTTCCTTTTCCCCCACCCCGTTCCCTTTCTCATTTGAACATTTTGTTCCCACATCCCAATATCTGTCATCCATTTTGGTCCTTATTGGTGCTCTTGTTTTCTCACACAAGAGAAGCAGTGCAGTATTTACACATATGTCTGATTTATTTCACCTGAATGTATGGTCTCCAGGTGCATCCATTTACCTGAAAATGTCTCAAGTTTATCTTTCTTTATGGTAGAAGAGTACTGCATTGTATATAAAAACTACATTCTCTCTATCCATTCATCTGATAATGGGCATCTCAGCTGTCTCTAAGATTTAGCTATTACAAACTGCGCTGCTGTAAACAAGGGTTGTGCATATATCACTGTGCTATGATGCTTTTAACTCTTTTGAGAAAATACCAAAAAGAGGACTAACTGGGTCAAATGGAACTAGTTTCAGTTTTTTGAAAAATCACTATAATGACCTCCACTGTGGTCCTACCAGTTTACAATGGGGATTGATAGAACTGTGTCTTTTACCATAATAATTACTTTAATTAAACATTCATCATATATTTTGAATAGCCCTATACATATATGATCCAAGTTTTGTAAACCTTTTTTACAATGACAGTATTTCTTTAAGTACTCATTTTTTATAAAATTAATGCTGTTTCTCATTTTTGTAAAATATGTTCTCACCTAATTCATAAAGTTTGCTTTTTTAAATAAGCCATTTTGCTCAAACAGAAATGCCGTACAGGGGAGCGAGTATATATGAACTTTGACAGATTTCAGTTTAAATCTTAGATCGGATCACTTACTCTGAGCCTGTTTTCTTATCTCTCAAGGAGGGACAATAATATTTGTCTTGTAGGATGTTAAAGTTTTAAAGATAGCATGAGACAAGCAGATGGCATGGGCTGGCAATAGTCGGGGTTGGTCTACAATTAATGCTGACTATTTAAAGCACCATAACTTTTGCAACCCCCAGATCTTTTTTCCTGAAAGAGAGCCCTTCATCGATATTCTTTGCTCTAGTGTCCGGCTGTGGTTTAGATCTTGACTGTCCCTCAAAGGCCTGTATTTTAAAAACTTTGTCCACAGCATGATACTATTGGTAGCACTTTAAGAGGTAGGTCGTAGACGATTTTGGAACACTGGGGCCATCTCCTCAACAGGAGATGTGAGACCCTTATCTCTTCATCATTCTTTCACCTCCTTGCATAAGGTGAACAATTCTGCTGCCCCATATACTCCCACCAGGATATGTCACCAGGTGGGACCAGTGGGTCCTAGACTGTGAACTCTAAAACCATGAACCAAAATAAACCTTTTTCTCTTTATAAGGTGATTTATCTCAGATATTTACTGCACTAACAGAATGTTGACTAACATGTACTTTATAGATTTCTTCTTTAAAAAATTGAAAATAATTGTCATATTGAAAAAAATCAAAAAATATTGGAAACAACCCAAATGCCCATCAAACAAGGAATAGATAAAATAGATGGATGAAAAAGATGTGGTCTTTTTATAAAATGGAGTATTACTTGGCCATAAAGAAGGATAAACTGGAGACTTTTATCAGTAAATGAATGCAACATGAAACCATACTTATAAATGAAATAAATCAGACTCATATGTGTAAACAATGTATTGTCTTCCTAGTGTGAGAAACTGAAAGGGTAAATAAGATCCAAAATGTACAATAGATTGTGAAATGGGAAGAAACTGTTCAAAAGGAAAGGAAAGAGAAACTGGGAAGGGAGAAAAGAGAAAAAAAGGAAAAGTAAAATTATATATATATGATAGTTGAGATAGTTATACTACTAATGCCCTAATTTCTCTTAGTTCATTGAAAAGTATGATTTGTGAATGTACTGTTTGATCAATTTTTCATACCAATGTCTTGTACTCTTAGAAACTACTTTGAAGATAACAATAAGAAATGTATTAACCATTCTTACTCTCCTATTATCTTGTTTTGAAATTTTGTGTCATTGCTTTTATTTTTTTTTTCTTTAAAATAAAAAACCTCATAACCTTAAATTTTAATATAAAGTGTTTTTAATGTTAAGTTTCAAAATGAATAAGGTCATATTTTAAATTAAATATTGTAATGGCTACAGGCATTTTAATGATAATATTTTTTGCCATTTTTCCTTTAAATATTAAATGTTTTTTTCATCATAAATATAATGCTTTTATTATCAAGCATGTTTTCTCTTTTGGCATATAAAATCATTTATATCGTAATGTATGGATATTAATTTTAAATATTATTTAACTTCTCTCATATTTCATCAAGTCTTTGCCCTGTTTTTTGCTTAGGGAAATCAATTCAATATTCATGTTTTAAATTTAAAAAATTTTTTTATTAAAATACACATATTAAAATTAGTTACTAAACATCGCCTGGAGTTTTAGTCTTCCCAAGGGTTCCTTTTCTCTAAATTAGATGAAAATTTTACTTTCGCTTGATTGCTTACTTAAAAATACATTTTCTGTCATTTTTATTCAAAAAGAAAGTCAATTTTAAAATTGATAACCTTTATAAACATTTGGATTCCTAAACATTTTTTAAATTATAAAGTGTTGTTGAAGGAATTTCTATGCATTTCTCATTTTCTACCACAGGGTGGAGTATTGCTTTAAAAATAAAACTTGTATCACACATTTCTAACTAAATTAATTCTACTACATAGGTAAATAGTGAGTTAAAGTTTTGGTGAATGTTGGAAAAGTCTTGATACTAAAATTTTAAGTTATAGACTTATCTTAATTATTACTTAGGCACAATTAAACACAAATATTTCTTTCAATGTTTGCCAATAGGAGAAAGTAATGACATTTACTCCAATCATGTGAAGATTTTATAACATAGGATCATGAAATGATATTTAACTATCATGTGATTGTACAGTTTTCCTCAGAGACAGGAGTCACGACATGACAGTTTTTGTTTTGTTTCTATTTTGCATATGTGTATTGTGATAATGTGCAATCTGACTTGAAAAATATTCATTGAATTTCACTGAGCTATTTTGAAAATATGGCCGTGTTTCTGAATTGCTTTGTAATCATCATGCTGAAAACTGAACTTACTCAAACAAACTTTGTTTATTGACATTGAATAATTCATAGCTGAGGTAAAGACAAAGGTGAACTCCTTTTCAATTATTGAGTGTTGATTTTTATTCAGAGCAGGCACACACGCTCGCTCTCCAGAAGCTAACGCTGTTGGAGAGAATTTATATGGACTTGATAGTCGTGAAATTACAACTCCATGACACTTCTCTGCCTGGTCACCTTGTTTGCTCCTCAAAAGACTCGTGTTAGGAAGTAAGACTGAGCTGCAAAAATAAGTCACACGAACACTTATACCAATTAATTAGGAAAATGAAGAATATTGAATAGCAACTTTGGCTCATATCTGAGATTTAGGAAGCATGAAAATGTTTGAAATGCTGTGTGTGACCTATACCAAAAGTGTTTCAGATTCCCCATCTGTTAAAAGTTTCTAACTTTTGAGCATTGAATGAAGAAGTAACAAAGAAAAAGTCTTTATAGCTCCCTATCTCATCCCTATCACGGTTGTAGAATTAAGATTATGACAGTAATGAATAACATTCAAGTTTTTGAAAATCCATTCTTAAAGCCCCATCATTTCAGAATCAAGAAGTGCACCTATGTTTACAGCAGCGCAGTTTGTAGTGGCTAGGTCTTGGAGACAGGGTGCCCATCAACTAGGGAACGCATAAAAAAGATGTGGTATTTTTGTGCAGTGGGGTGCTGCCTGGCTATGGAAAAGGATGGGCTTCAAGCTTTGTGGGTGGATGGATGCGACTGAGACCGTGCTCATAGGTGAAGTGGATCAGACTCACATGAGTTAATATCGTATTGTCTCCCTCGTGTGAGAAACCGAAAGATTAAAGTCCAAAAGGTACCACAGACATTGTGAAAGGGAGTGAAACTACTCAAAAGAAAAGGACAACTGGGATGGGGAAAAGGAGCAAAGAAGAAAGGGAAAAAATATATATGGATACACACAAGATAGCTAATTGTACTGTCAATCCTATTAGTGCAGGGAAAGAAACTGTGATTGCTTATATTGTTTGATCTGGTTTGCATGCCTGTATCTTGTAATCTGAGCAACTATTTTGAAGACAACAATATGCAATATAGTGACTATTGTTAATTTCCTATCAGCTTGTTTGTAAATCCTATATCATTTCTACGGTTTTGTTTTTGTTGTTCTGTTTTCTTTTAATATCTTTAAAATAAAAAATAGATAAAAAAGTCTTTTTCTGCTTGTAATTATTGAGTAGTAAAAACTCAACATTTATGTAGTTAGCCTAACATCTTAGTTTTTGAGTGTAATGCATGTAACCTGTGATCCATCTTTTTAAAGTGCGTAATGCAAAGACGTTTAGTGCATTCATAATGCTGTGCAACCACAAATCTCAATTTTAAAAATATTTTTATTATGCCACAGCAACAATTGAGAGTAATAACAATTCCTCATTTTCCACTTCTCTGCTCAGAACCCTGTTCCACAAACAGTAATTTGCTCTTTATCTCTATATATTTGCCTGTTCTGGATATTTTATTATAAAATCAACAATTAATATATGACCTTTTATGTCAGGCTTCTTTCATTTAGTATGTTTGCAAGGTTCACACATGTAATAGTATTTGAGAATTTACTTTCTTTTTAAGGCTAATCATATCCTATTGTATGAATGTACTGCATTTTGTTTATTCATTCACCTGCCAATGGGCGCTTGGACTGTGTTCACTGTTTTCCTATTGTGCAAAATATTATGATGAATATTAGCATAGAAGAAACAGTCTGAAGGCTCTAGTCTTTTCACATTCTTGTCACTATTCATCTTCTTTTTTTAAAAAACCCATTCTCATAGCTGGGAAGTAGCATCTCATTGTAGCTTACATTTGTGACTTCATAATGTCTAATTATGTTGATCATCTTTTCATGGGTTTTTGATCATGATATATCTTCCTTGGAGAAATGTCTGTTCAAGATCTTTGTCCATTTTTAATTACATGGCCTTTCATTTGTTATCGACTATTAAGACCAAAATCTACCATACACATTAGAGCTTTATTAGGTATATGATTTGCACCTATTTTCTTCAATTCTATAGTCTTTTGACTTTCTTGACAATGTCCTTTGATGTAAAAATTTATAATTTTTATTAAGCCTGGTTACTTTTTCTTTTATTGCTTGTATTTTTGTGTCAAACCTAGGGATTTATTGTCAATATGAGGTGATCGAGAATTATTATAGGTAATGCTTCCTCCTACTAGTTTTATAGTTTTAGCCTGCACTCTTCCCCACTGAATGATCGTGTTTTTGTTGAAAATCATTGTCCTTATGCAAATACTACATTGTTTTGAATATGTAACTTTATATTAAGTTTTAAAGTCAGGAAGTGTGAACCCTCCAAGATTATTTTTCTCTTACAATACTAGTCTATTTGTCTTGTCTGGGAATTTTAGGATTTCTTTTCCATTTCTGCAAAAATAAAATCAATTGAGATTTTGATAGAGATTGCATTTAATCTGTAGATTGCTTTGGAAAGTATTCCATCTTAACAATATGTCTTTCAATCCATGAATACAAGATGACTTTCTGGTTATTGAGGTGTTTAATTGTTAAGCATTGTTTCGTAGTAGTCAGTAGTCTTTCTAGTTTTTAATAATGAAGTAATGGACAAAAGCTACAGTGTTTACTTTTATATTTAACAATGTGCTACTTTACCAATGTTATTTCTTCATACAACTTGAAGTTACCATGCAGTGTTCATTTATTTTATTCTGAAGGATTCTCAACATTTCTCACAGAGAAACTCTACTTGTAATAAACCTTTTTGTCTCATTTATCTAGGAATGTACTGATTTCTCATTACTTTTGAAGAATAAGTTTGTCATATATAGAATTTTTTGTAGATTTTTTTTCAGCACTTAAAAATATTGTCTCATGGTTTTCTGACCATCATTATTCTAATGGAAATTCACTGTTGGTCTTATCGAGAATTCCTTATACATGGGTCATTTCTCTGTCACTGTTTTGAATTTTTATGTTTGAATTTGAAAGTGATAATTATCTATACTTGACTGACGTGGATCTAGCTCTTTTACTCTGTGTTTCTTTTAGTTAACTGAATTTTGTAGATGTGTGGATTCATGTCTTTCACCAAATTAGTGAGACTTTTTTACTTTTATTTCTTAATTTTTTTTCTGTTTCTCTCTTTTTTGGAGAATCCTATAGTGTATGTTTACATTTGGTTTGTTTATTGGTATCTCACATATCTCTTAGGCTCTGTTAATTTTTTATTATTGTTTTTCTTTCTATTCCTCAGGCTGGGTAATTTCACTTTAACTACCTTCAAATTTTCTATCTGAGGGAAATTCAATCTGCTTTGAAACCTTCCCAGTTATTTTTTTCCATTTTATTCTTGCATTTTTAGCTCCAAAATTGGTTCCTTTTATAATTTATATCTCTTTTTAAAACTTATTACTTTTTCATAAGTTTTTCTCCTTATTTCATTTAGTTCTTTACCCATGGTTTCCTTCGGTTATTTGGGTATATTTATGAAAACTAATGTCTTTTTCTCAAAGTTTTTCTAAAGAAGGTTTGGTGAATTTTTTTTCCTGTGAATAGGTCATAATTTCTAATTTTTATTTTTGTTTTTTGTATGCTTTTATTTATTTATTTATTTTGTTGCTGAAAGTGGAACATTTTTAATGTGTTACAACTCCAAACAGAGTCTTCTTTCTAGGGTTTGGTATTTTGTTGTTGAAGGCTACAGTCATTCATTTGTTTAGTGCTACTCTAAGTGGCTTTTGCAAATATTGTTTTCCTTTTTTATGTAGTTAATAACATTTACATTCTGTTATTTCCATAATCAGTTATTGATAGGACAGAGATTTCATTAATGCTTTGCCTCATGAAGAAAAACTTAAAAGAAGGAAAAATCCCAATGTGGTGATACACGTGTTTGTAATCTCTGCACTCTAGGAAGCTGAGGCATGAGGATCACAATTTCAAGACTAACCTGGGCAATGCAGTGACTTATCAAGGTCCTGCTTCAAAATAAAAAATAAAAAGCTTGTGGATGCAACTCATTGTGAAGGCCCTTGTTTCAATTCCCTGTACTGGGAGGGGGGCATGTTACGTCTTTAAACTCTTCTCTGAGGTGCTGCTAAGAAATAACTTTAGTCTAAGGGTAGGAAACCAAGGGTTGGCTTCTATTCAGGTCTCTCAGAACCACGAGGCAGATTTGAGTACTGTACTCAGTCCTTATAACTGGAGGGCATTGTCCTTATTGTTCTGCCTGACACCCGCAAGCTGCACCAGGAATGTGGGCCCCTGTCCTTAAGACTGCATGCCTAGGATTGAAAGTCTGTAGTTACAATACAAAATATTGCAATTCACCAACATTTACCAGCCTCTTCTTCACCAAAGACCTCATCGATGCTGCAGGTGTTCAGCTAGACTCCAGAAACTTAAAATAATTGATTCTGGTGATCTTGGGAACTCAGTAGTTGTTTTGGTGGAGGGACCAAATCTTGGTGCTGTCTACTCTGCCATTTTCTTTTGCATCACTTCTATGAATCCTAACCACTCTGAAGATAAACTACTTTTTAAAATAATAAGTAAAATGCATATTATGTGATTCTATGTTCCCTTAATTTAGGTTGGAATATTATCGGGAAACAATTAATGCTTGGGTACATTTTTCTTTTTTGCCATAGATTATTTCAGTTCTTTTCTTTTTATATTTTCTTTTCTCCCCCCAAGATGCTGGCGATCAAAGCCAGGGCTTCACACATGCAAGACAAATACTGGTGAGCTAAAACCACAACACAAATCCCCTTTTCAATTCTCTTTTAACGTAGTCAAATATCAAACTCTGTTTCTGTAACACATGCTCTAAAATAACTTCAGATATTCAGGGAATGGAAGAGAATCTTTAAGAAATTCATATTTCAAATATGTTTTTGCCGACCCTAGTGCTTTCTGACTTTTATACTATTTTTTAAAAACTAATAAACTTCAATATGTAGAGCAATTTTAGTTTCACAGTAAAATTACCAAGAAAATACCCAGAACTTCCATGTATACCTTTTAACCTCACACATTCACAAATTCTGTTATTAACAGCCTACTTTTCTACAGTCAACGAACCTACATTTACACATCAATATCACCCAAGGGCCACTGACTTTTCACATTCTACAGGTTTTGAATGAATGTATAATGACATGTACCCACCATTGTAGTATCATATAAAATGATTTCACTAATCAATAGTGCTCTGCCTATTGTGCTCTACCCCAACCAATCTAATTTTGTTTTACTGTTTCTATATTGTTCCCTTTTCTGGAATGTCATGTATTTGGAATCATACAGTAGGTAGACTTTTCAGGATGTCTTCTTTTACTTCATAATACACTTAAAAATTTCCTTTGTGTTGTTCTGTGTCTTCTTTTATTTTCAGTGCTGAATTATATTCTACTGTCTGGGTGTATCACAGATAACTAAGGTTATCTTACTTTCCTGACATTGTTTAACCTGGTTTTGTTTTCTTGTTGTTGAGTTTTAAGAGTTCTTTGTACACATTCAGGAAGAGTTCTTTACTAGACATGCTCTTTTTTTCCCAATTTGTAACTTATTTTCTATCCTGACATTGTATTTTACAGAATGTGAGTTTTTAATTTTGATGAAGCCTATTTTAACAATTATTTCTTTCATTTATCATACCTTTGGTGTTGTATCTAAAAAGCCACCACCATATCCAAAGACATGTAGGTTTTCTCCTACCCTCCCTTTTAGGGGTTTTATAGTATTGGGTGTAACACTTAGATATTAATTTTGGTGAAGGCTATAATGTTCATGCCTATTTTTACTTTATTGCCTGTGAGTGTGCAGTTCTTCAGGAACCATTTGTGAAAAAGACTGTCTTTGTTTCATTATAATATCTTTGCTCTTTGTCAAAAATGGTTGATACGTGTATGTGTGTTTTTGGCTCTATTCTTTTCTCCTGATCTTCTTTTTTCTCCTGATTTTCTCCTTGTTTGTTTGTTTGTTTTGGTTCTTTAACCAATAGCACACTGACTTGATGCAGTCATAATGTTCCTAGAGGATCTTGGTTTTAGAGTATAGTAGTCTTGTGCTCATGAATGAATTAGAAGCATTCCTTCTGTTTCTATCTTCTGGAAGACATCATAATGAATTTGTCTAACTTCTTCCTTAAATTTTTGAAAGAATTCACCAGTGAATTCATCTTGGCTTGGTGTCTTCTGATTGGAAGCTTATCCATTTAGTTTCTTTGGTAAACAAGTGCCTTCAGCAATTAAAAAGGGTTCACATTGTCTGTTCCTGTGTAAGATTTAGTGAATTGATTATTTAAAGGAATTTATCTGTTTCACTTAGGTTACTGGATTTTGGTAGTTAGAGTTACCCATATGACCTGAGATGGATACTGTCATTACTGATATTTGTAATTTTTATATTTTACCTTTTTTTTTTAACCTAGTTAGAGGCTCATTTATTTTATTGACTGTTTTCATGGAGCCTAGTTTTAGTTTATCTAATTTTATAAAATTTGGAGTTCATGAACAATTAATGGAGCAGAATAGATAAGTAAAATCATCAGTCAAGAAAACCCCCATTTACATAAAATAAAATATTTGAAATGATATGCAAGCATGGTATTCTGAGTGTTAAAGAAAACGAGTTACTTGGACACCAGGCCATTATAGTTAGGGAGAGGAGGACTTTGCATCAGATGTCTACATAGCAATATTTTCTACTACAAAAAAACATTATGATACTTTCTAGATACTCAAGAAACTATGAGCGAAGGAAATTCTACCCAGCCAAATTGTCCGTCATTTATAAAAGATAGACAACCTAGAGGTAACTGTCAAGAGCTCAAGATACTGCTCCCATAACCACTTCTTTGGGTAATCTAAGAAAATTACTTGAAAAACACCTGAGGAAAATTGGACAAACTTCAGAATAAATTCAGATGAATTTCACTGAACTTCACTACAAAAAGCACAATTTAAATAAGGATAAGGGGGCCAGGCATGGTGGTGCATGCCTGTAATCCTACCACTTGAGAAGCTGAGGGAGAGGGTTGCCCTGAGTTTAAGGCCAGCCTGGGCTTACATAGTGAGTTCAAGGTCAGCCTGAACTATAAAGCAAGAACCTGTCAGAAAAAAAAAATAGGGATAAGGGAACAGATTTGTACACAGTGCTTTGTGTTTTACAAAACACATTTATATATTGTATTCTATTTTATCTTCATAATAATTGAGAGGGACATCAAAAATTACTCTCTCCATTTTACAGAGTAACCAAGAATAACTTACTCTTGAAGGTTCATGTAACTAGGAAATGGCAAAAGAGGCTTGATCACAACTCTTCTGTCTCATAAGTTGTAAAGATAAGAACGAAAAATGAGCTCAGCATAGAGAGTGGAATCATGTTGCCAGTAAGCAAGGTTGATCTAAGCAGAATGTAGAAAACTGTTTTCAGAAAGCATGTTGAACCCCAGTACTTAGGGTCTTAACAACTTGGAAAAGTTCAAAAGTACCTAAGCAGAGAAGTGATATTGTTGTAGGAATATTGAGGAAGTTAAAGAAATACTTCTAAAGCTTGCAGAAATAAATGAACAAGGGACCATAGTGGCAGGGACTGTTGTAAGGATGACTCACTGGCTCTATCTAGATTGCTCACTTTCTGGACTAAAATTAGCAGTGAAAATAAAAAGGTAAAAATAAATGTCCAAGTCTGTACAGCTCACTTCAACATGAACTTATTAAATCTTCAGCAAAATAACTCTCAACTCTGTATCAGACAGTCTATGGACCAAAGGAACAAGACACTGAGGAAATGACTTTGGATAGATGTGATTCTGATAAATGCCAACCGTGAGAATCCACAGACTTTATGCTCTGGCAGGAATAATTAATAAGTTTGATGACCATTGGACACAACAGCAGGAAAACATACAGAATCAAGATGATTCTAATTGTTTAAATCTAGGAGACTTAAAACTGGAGAAATTAGAATCTCTTTGTCACTATCTTCATTATCAAAAATAGTGTAACTATGGTAATAATTCCTGTGTTAAAATTCAGCAAAATCCACCTACATAAAACTACATAGATATTATAATGAATATAATAGCTACACTTTAAAACTTATTTCTTATAAAAATTTAAGGAGATGAGGCATGAAAATTTAAGACACATAGGAAGGTAATTACAATGGAGATATATATATATATATTTCCAGAAAACAATAGTAGAACAAAAAAGGAAAAAGATGCAGTGTTTAAAGAGACAATGGTCACAAATTTTCAGGATTAATGAAAGACATGAATTCATATATATTATGTGTATATATGATACAAATGAATATTTCTAATTTATATATAATTTCTCAATTATTTTTTCCAATTTTAGAGTTTAAGTATTTTTACTTTTTCAAAGTACATAATATTGTCATACTACTGTCCTTTTATCTTCATTTTTTTGAAGGGAAAGTGAAAGCAAGTATATGGATGTGTTTTGTGAATTATAAATGACTACACTGGTATTAGTTCTTTGATTCTTATTTTAAACATGCTTTTAATTTCTTTCTGATACAAGACATAGGTTTTAGAAAGATCATTAGCAGTTACTCTGTGTTCAGTTTAGAGTCTGTTTTATCTTAATAGAAATCATCAGGTCCTTTTTTACTGATACATATTTCTATGTATAAAATAAAAATGAAAAAAATGGATGGTTAATTTCTAGAATCAATTACAATTTGTAATTATGCCTGTTGTATTCTTACTTAGAGAATAAAGGCACAATGGTACTTAATCTTATTACTCCCTCCCCCGGAAAAAAATAGCTAATAAGTACTCAATACTTGATGACTTAATTGATCTTCTTCTGAATAGTTTCTATTACTATATTTGCCCAATTAAAAAAGAGGTAGGACTTATGTCTTTTTTCAGACTGCAGGTGGCACTGATTGACTTAATTCATCAATTCTCTTCTTCGTTATTCTTTCTTAACCTGGAAGTACAGACTACAACACATCATGAATCATGCTGAAGGAAAAGCCTGATAAATATGTCCTTTGATTCAACACTCTCATGTAGGAAACCATTTTCTCTTTTTATGTATTGTACTTTTAGGAATCTAGCCAGAACCACATCTGTTTAATTTATTTGATGTATCTTAGTGTTTAGTATGGTGACGTGACCATGTAGATATTTGATAAATGCTACATCATGGTATTTGTGGCTCTCATTATTTAGGGTGGTTTTGGAACCTAGTCAAAGGTTTTGATGTCATGATTTCATGGTACGATACGTATTTATGTGTGGATTTCTCCTTTATTAAAAGGCCTATATGTACTATATTTGTTTTAACATTCAGAGAGTAACAGGAAAGAATCACAGAGGTCAACTGGTCTATATATGTTATTTTACACAGGAAGAATTTGGAGAGCAGGTTAGGTTGACTCATTCAATGTAAACTGTGCAGTTAGTTCCAGATCTGGAACTAAGAATTAAGTCTTTTGATCCAAGTTGCCTATTACAATAAACCTGAAAGTTTGTGTTGCTCTTGCGCAATGGTAATTTATAGCTCTTACTCAAAATCATGTTTTAGAATTATGCTTTAGAATTCACAGTGGAATATAAAGAATAGAAAAATGAAAATAATTTGATATATTCCTTCCCAGTTTGGAGAGTTTGGTAGAGTGGGTGGGCCCACTTCATTTTATCAGGCATTATTGAACGGTAATTAAACCCAGAGCTAAGAGAATACAACCTAAGCAAGTCTAGCTGGGTAGCCAGTTTCAACTCCAGTTGACAAAAGAAACTGATTGAATTTAAATGACGAGAATTTCAGGGTGTGTATTAAGTTTTAATGTTTGGAAAAGTTTTAAAAATTAGAGGCTTATCTCCTTGGTGAAATGGCCAGGATTGAAAGCAAATCTCCTTTATGGTGATTCAGGTATCAGTTTCTTTTGGGGTACAAGGAACAGCTGAGCATTTCATAGTGTGCCATAGTATGTGTATACTACATTAATGATTTTCATCAACTGAGGCAAAGATGCATCATGAGATGTAAATCCAAGCATCCCAAAGTAGGATTGATGCAAAATGCAGCTACCATGACAAACCTCAAAAGACATTTGTTCATTTGGTTAATTTTGTAGCCAAATGTTTTATTTCATTATTCTGGAAATCAACCAATTCCCTACTCCTTTACTACATTTCAACACTGAATAAATACTATGCTGGACTTGGCCCACTGAAAACGACCTGCTATCACTCATGCAGGCAAAGTCACAGGTTCTGAATTGATTTGGGCCTCCTTCTGGATATGGTAGGGAAAATAAACGGACACAGTGACTTATGACTGTTTCTTCAGGTGACTTGCACCTTGGCTGACTTGATTTGTGCCAGTGGGACCACAGAGGGACCTTCATCTGCTTCCCAGCATCCAAAGGTCAAGCTCTTTTCATGCTTTTCTGTCTCGTTTTCCTTCCTTCTGGGATTGGCGCTGTTCTTGCAGGCATTATATTATTGTCACATTCTACATTTTTAAAACCCATTTTCACTATTTTGTTATTGCAGGTCCTTTTGAAGTATAGTATAAACCTCTTTAATTATTTTTCAGAAAAATTATTACTAGGTAAAGCCTTCCCTTGGTACCAACCAAGCTGAACCATTTACTATTCTCCAAAGTTCCGAGACTTCTTTCTCTTTTAACTTTTGTATAGGCTGCTTTGTTTGCTTAAAATTTCCATTTTTCTGTGCCAGAATCACCTTTCAAATCATCCTTAAAGGTCTATCTGAACAATCACATCCTCCAGAAAACCTTCCCCAGCCATCTGGATCTATATTAGGTACCACTGCATTTTTGTTGCCAAGTAACTACTGTCTTGGCTGATCATTCTAGTCCCTATATTGTAGTGTTATTGCCATTTTATTGATCTCACATAGTGCACCACCACTCCATAAGCCACCTCAGAACAATCACTGATTTCTTTTTCTTTCTATTGCCAGTACCATCCTATTTCTACCACTGTAGCTTTGTAGTATAATTTCAAGCCAGGGGCTGTGATGCTCCCTGACTTGCCTTTGTTGCCCAGAATTACCTCTTTATTCTAAGTCTCTTCTGATTCACTGGTAGGCAACATGGGCAGACAGAGTCCATATCTATGTTGATTAATCCCAGCAAGCCTGCTGTAGCTTTACAGTGAGGTAGTGGGTAATTTCAGTCAGCCTGCACCTTTAGTTTCACTGAAGTTCAGGCTGGTTTCTGGCTGCAAAGCTGGAACCAGATTTGTTCACCTTGCAACAGTCTGTGTGCCTTCTCCCAATTGAACTTGGCTCCCTGCTGCCTTGAACTTGGCTCCCTGACCTCCTGCTGACTTGAACTCAGCAACCACTAGATAGAGTTCACAGTTGTTCTGAGTTCTGAGCTCAGTGGGGCCCACTCCAAGATGGCTACCACCCAATTATTATCTCCTAGGGGAGGTCTGAACCCAAATAACTCACAAGTCACTGTATTTTGCTATGTCCACTGCTCTGTTCCACTAGTACATTTCTCCAAGGAGGCCTCTGGGGTCACCATGTATCTGCAGACTTGAGCCTTTCTTCCCATGCACTGAGTTCTGGCTCAAGGAGAAAGTACCACTTTCCACCAGTCCTGGCTCTGGAGGTGTATATCCAGGTAGGAGGGTTAAGTGCTAACATGATTCTCTTACCCTCTCACATCCCCACTATGTCTATGCCAATTTCATTCTCCCAAAGTTCCTCTGCACTACCGAATCATGGTGACATGTTAGCTTTCAGGCTATCATGATAGAGCAAGAGGTCTTTCTCTTGGTTTTTGTTATAGTTGATACATTGTGTGAACTTGAGAAGTTTAGTTTAACTGAGAGATTCAGCAGGGAGGCAGGGTTCTTACTTTGTAAATATCCTCATCCTGTGCAAAGAAAGGTAAGGACAGTTTGTGAGTGTTACACCCACCCTGAAGGTGGGGGTTGGTAGCCTGTGTATGACATAAGTGATGGAGAAGAGATTTGCCTTTTTCCCCTTTTTGCTCTGGCTGCTGCCTTGAAATGTTGCCCCTGTGCCATGACAGCCTGCCTTGGAGCCAGCTGATTATGGACTGAAATCTCCAGAAACTGTAAGCTAAATAAACTTTTCCATACTTCACTTTGGGTGTCAGGTGTTTTGTCTGAGCAACAAGAGAAAAGTAACCAAGACAGTTTTCACTTGTATAATCCTAGAAAAAATGGAATTTCCCACTTGTAACCAAGAAAAATAAAATGTGACCAGAGTGTCTAACACAATATTTTAGTTGTTCAGACATATAGTAGGTAAAGAACACATTTCAGAAGCAGAAGGAATGGCAGGGCAAACAGAACCAAGCATACATGCATGATGGTGTCTAGCAAAGGTTTACTGAGACCCTAGTTTCTCAACTACATACAACGTTATCTCTGTAATCTATTTTTTCTTCTGTGTAATTGTTAGTTCAGGATAAAGGAGCCATAGCCAGCTTATTTTCCTGCAGGGGACACTATAATTCATAATGCCAGTGACTTATGAAAAAGCCATTTAGGTAGTTTAGGGGATCTATTGGGTTTAAAGTTCTGAAAAACGGATAGATTCGTAAATGAAGACTTTTTTCATCATTTTGTTTAGCTCTCCTATCTTTTTATTAGTCTCCTTTGTAGACTCAGTGTTCATTTAGTTTATCTTATTTATTTGTTTCTTACTACTTATATCTCCTGGAAGCAGGTCAAATGCCTCATTGATTTGTTTTAATTTAGTTGTGTTGCTTTTGGTTTCGTCCCCTTCAAAGCTCCACAAATCAGCTTTGGGGGAGTTTTTGGAGGCATTTTGTTGGCTTGTTTTCTTTGGAGGGAATAAGGAACTACAGAGTGATAAAAGCAAAATTTGAACATGGGATATGAAAAGGAGCAGAGAAAAATAGGATAGAGCTATTTAGGAACAAAATTAAATTAATGGTAATAGAGAATAGTTACTGGAAAGAACAAATAAGAAAAAGGAAAAGGGTAAAATGGCAAAAACAGATAAAGGAGAAGGAAGAGAAAAAGAGACAAGCAGACAGAAAGGAGAGAAAAAACTAAAAGAGGAAAGAAACAAGGGGGAGTAAAACCACAAAATTTAAAACAAAAAAGAACTCAATAAAGGAAAGATTTAAAAAAAATACCAAGTAAGTAAAAATCAACTCAAAGAAAAAATTCATGTATTATTGAATGAGTGGTTTCTTTCCAAAACTTACAGTCTTGGAATCTAGCCAGTCATGATATTCTATGCCAAGCTTTAGGGACTGAGTTTTTGAGGTTCCCTCCATGCACTAGTGGCCCCTCTGTTCCTTCCCTCCCAATGCTGTGGTTACCGTCCAAGCCAAGGCTTGCTCCGCTTGGTAGATGGTGAAAGCCATCAGCTTTCTGGTCTCTGCTGGATGTAGGCCACAGGGAGGAGTTGAATGGCTGTTGGACTCAATGTCCTCAGTCATAGGATCTGGTTGCTCCCTTTCTCCTTGGTTGTTGTCCTTTCCAGCATCTAATTAGTTGGTTATTTGTTGCCTCTGCTGCCCTGTGCTGTGCTCCTCTATGGGAGGAGCATTTCTTGACCACTGCGGGTCAACTGACTCACATGGGGGTGGGGAGTATGGGTACCGTTCCTCCAGCATAGGCCACTTTGCTCCCCTGTGGGCAGCCACCACTCCTGCAGTACAGTTCTGTTTGCTCAGGAAAATGGTTTTAATTGAAATCATGTTAGGAGAATGGATTCCAGAAATGAATCGTTTTTTTTTTCAATTCATCAAGTACAAACATGGAAGTAGACAATGATGAAATGGTATTTTTTAACTCTTTTGGTCAAATTAACTGTTAGTTATATATTTTAACAGTATCTTCTGTGGTGATCATAAACCCTCTGCTAATTCCACAGATGTTTTACTCCAAATTATAAGACAAAGTAAGAATGGCATTGTTAAAAGTAACAGGTTACTGTTAGTGGTTTAGAGTCACTGGGTTTGGCTATTTAGAGTTCTCCAGGGGAATGATTGCTAGGGACCCCTAGATAGTTTCTTCAAAGTCCTTAAACTTCTTTCTGTTCATTTGGTAAAGGCTGCGTCATGCCAAGCTGTCATCATTCTGTCATCTTTTGCCACTGAATACAAAAGAAAAGCTCTTGCTGAGGTGGCCTGGAAAGAAACACAAAATTGTAAAAGTGCTTCAGCAAATAGAGGCTTGGCCAAGAGTCAATCAGCATGTATTTGTATAAAAGTCAATGCTCTTCTAAACTCTTCACTGGCTCCTCCTGAGTTGGCTGCTGCTTTCTAGCTGGGAAAATGCAAAATATAAACAAATGGGAAGAGCCAGGTGACATGGGGATTTGGTAAAGCAACTTTCACTTCTGGAAGTCCATGTGGAAAATAATGCCAAAATCAAAATCCAAGTGTTGGGTGGAGTGAACCTAATCTATGCATGCTTGACTGTACAAATTCAAAAGCCCCAAGCCTTCTAGCCAAGTGTGGTATGATTGGCAGATCAGAAAAAGGGCTGGGATGAAAATAGCAGGCACGTCAATCAGGGCTGAGGTGAGTGAAGAGAAATGCCTATATCCCTGGAGAAAGAGTATGGAAATAGGAGAGAAGAGAAATGCTATTTTTAGCACTCAGGAGATTTCTGGGTTCAGCATATCATATTGAGTAAAGGATAATGTGCATTTGGCAATAGAAATGAAACTTAATGTCTTATTAGTTGAGGTAAATGTGATTCCTCTTGAAAGAAATTGTCTCTCAGGTTTCAGACATGAGTAGTCATGTATGTCAAGAATCAACTTATTTAATTATAAAACAGAATGAGGATGAGTCTGAATACTAGAAAAATAGAATTAATGATCAAAGCATTTTAGAACAATATCTTAGTATGTAGACAAAGGTTATAATTTGCTAACTTCTGAATATAATAATTGACAAGTATGTGATAGATGCATGGCCCTATTGGAGTGATTTCTATTTTATCAGAGTTGGTATTCTAGCCAGTGACTCATCTAGCAGGCAGTTCCAAAGTTAAAAGAAAAATACATATAAACACAAACACATGAAAATTTCCATCAGAATTTATGTTTAAACCCTGAATCCCTAACATGTAGTTATGCAATGCAAATGTGTAGGAAACTCAACTTGGATCAGCAGCACCAGAATTTGACTGCCTGGACACAGTTGCTTATCCTGCAGTTCTGTGATCTGAAATTCACTCTATATATGCTAAATGTCTTTGAAATGAGAAAGTCATGATGGAGAAAGATTTTATCTGATGTAAACTTGTGGCCAGCAAGACATACTCTAGGTATGTTACAGAAAAGTGAAGAAAGGAGGGAGGGAGGAAAGAAAGAGGAATGTAGGGAGGGGAAGAAGGAGGCATATACAGCAGGAGACAAGCAAACTGGCCGATGTTACAAATACATGCCGTTATGGTTTAGATTGAGACCGTCCTCCCATAGCCTCAGGCACCCAGAGGCAGGGATTTTGGAAGGTGATTAGTTTGTGGTGCTCTGTACTCATCAGAGGATTTATCAACTGATGGGCTCAGTGGCTGACTGTGCTGTTGGGATGTGGGGCATAGTAGAAAGTGGTGGGCTACTGAAGGAATCACCTGGACATGTCTATCACCCTCCCAAGATCCCTTATCACTCTGCTTCTTGAATGCCATGACATGAGGATTTTTCCTCTGCTTCTATCTTGGATCTAGTCAACTATGGACTGAAAATGTGAGCCAAAATATTCCCTTCAAGATATTTTATTCTGTAAGTCTTTGGTGTCTGGTAATTTACTCCACTAACATGAAATTGACCATAACACATACCTACCACTAATAACATATAACCATGTATTATTTAGGGAAGTTAAAGTATTATGACTCAGATAATTATGAGTCATAATAGCAGACTGACAAAAAGATTCCCAACAATAGATACATAAATATATAGATCTAGATGTAGATGTAGGTGTAGGTACAGGTGCAGATGTAGATGCAGACACATACAGATACAGATATCGATAGATATACATATATTCCACAGTGTTGGAAAATGAGAGGTGTTTTTTCTTAGCATTATTAATCTATTAACCCATCATGTTATGGCATTCAAAGTTTTTTTTTGATTTTTTTTGCAGCACCACCAGGGATTGAACTCACAACCTTGTGTTTGCCAGGCAGGCACTTTGGCCACTGAGCTAGATCCCCGGCCCTAGTGTTTTTGAGACAGGGTTTCACTATGCTGTTCAGGCTGGCCTTGAGCTCACTTTGTAGCCCAGGCTGGTCTCAAACTCAATGATCCTCCTGTCTCAGCCTCCCGAGTGCTGGGATTACAGGCGTGAGCCACCACATCCAGCTTCAAAGTATTTTTTTTTTCATTTCTCTTTTTTTTCTCTTTGTGTTGAGACTTACACAATATACAGGTTGGTTCACTGGGTTGGTTCACAATATACAGGTTGGAACACTGATGGTGTTCACTAAGTTTCTTAGGTTGTGTTCATATTTTTCATCTTTCTTTCTGTTCCTCACACTCATAATTTTTATTGTTCTTTTTTGAAGTTCACGTATTCTTTTCTCTGCTCAAATCTGCCTTAGAATCCTGACAATGATTGTTTTGCTCCAGTTGTTTTACTTTTGAACTCCAGAATTTATTTTTGCTTTCTCTTTGAATTCAACGTTTCATTGCTGGAGCAAAATACCTGACACTCAAAATCTATTTGAGGAATAATTTATTTTGGCTCACGGTTTTAGAGACTTCAGTCCATGGTTGTTTTCCTCTATGACAGAAACATCACAGAGAAAGGATATGGCAGATGAAAGTAACTCAACCCATGGTGTTCGGAAAGTAGAGAGTAGAGAGAGTCCAAAAAGAAAGGGTTAGGAATCAGATATAATTCTCAAGATCATATTCCTGTGACCCACTTCCTCTGGTTAGTGCTCACTTCCTAACAACATGTTCTACAAATTCTTCAAAAGGTAAAAGCATTTATGTGGTTACCACCCACACAACCCCATTACCTCGTCAGAAATTTATTAATCCAGTCAAGTTGACAATCAAGGCATATTTTTACGTAGTATTTATGTATTTTCTTTATGAATGCCATTATTTTGCTCTTACATTGTTTTCTTGACTATATCCATATCTTCCCTTAGTTACCTTAAAATCATTAAGGTAGTTTTAAATCTCTGACTAGTAGATTTGTCATCAGATAATTTCTAAAGGACAATCTCTGTTCAATTATTTTTTCCTTTAAGTAGCTTATATTTTCTTGTTTTTTTGTACATGTTGTGATTTCTTTTGTTGAAAGTTGGACATTAGATTCCAATAACCTGACCACTCTGGATATCTGATTCTCTGACTCCCATGGCTTGCTGTTTTCTGTTAATGATTTTTTAAATTTTATTTTAGGTATATCTGACCAAAACATGAGATGTAAACTAAGGTTTGCACAGATCTCTGATTCTATGTTTTTTTCCTATGTATGCATAACCACTTTCATTTTCCCCTACATATGTAGATATCTTTTGTAAGCCTCCCTCAGAAAGTTGCAAATTTTCAGTTGGTTCCAGAGTTTGAAAATAATCATGCCAGTACAATTGCTGTCTGGGTGTGAAGACAGATGATTCATGATGGGTCCTAATGTGTTATCTTCCCAGAATTGTCTTTGACTGTTCTCTTTTTAGAAAAAGGAAATCATCTGCAATTTTCAATTCATTTTCATCCGCAAAGGAAATCACCTGCAATTTTCTATTCATATCATGTTGCTTAGACATATGATACACCAGTTTATACCAAACTTACACTTGGAACCAATATCAATGGTAAAGAATTCTAAATATTGAGCACACAAAATCATCAAATCCATTAAATTTTTCCAATGGGGAGTACCTTGTTACTGTTGGGTGGGTGTGGAAGATAAGGCTCCTCTTGGTCTCCACCTATGAAGAATTAGGGCTGCTGAGGATAAATATCCCAGTTCCCTACTTGAATTTTCTTTGTATTACTACAGCAAGAAAAGTAGGGTGCCTCATGGTAACCTCAAGAAAGAGAATTCTAAGATGGTGGTGGGTGAGATGATGCCATGACATTTTATGTAATTTTTGTGTAGAATTTCTGTTATTGAAATGTTTTTGTCTTGGGTCACAAAACTTTAATGCTCAGAGAAATATTAGAAATCACATGATCCAATCTTTTAATTTTACTTACAGGGTCCAGAGAAATTTAATATATTGTCTACCTCTGATCATAATTTCTAGATACTGAATTAAAACATAGGACTTTAGGTTCCTACTTCAATTATGTTTCTCTTTTACTCTGTATAGCCATGATTAATTCAAAAGATGAAAGAATCTCACCCTAAATATAGTAAAATTATTTTACATTTTTAGAAAACTATGTATTTATAAATGAAATGGTATAAACACACGTTCTGCTTTATTTTAATAGTAAATGTGGTATCGCAGAAAAATTCCAAAGGCTCTATGGCTATCGTTTCAATAAAAATCAGAGTATTCATGTAGCATTATGGTTAGATATTTCATCTGTTTTCTCTTACACATTTCTTCAACACTTCTATGAAATTTGCTCCTAAAATACTTCACAGTTTGAAGTTCATTAGGAAAGATCCCATCATTAGAAATGTTATCTTTTCAGAAATGTGTTTTAAAATTAATTCATTCTTCATAGTTCCCTGTGACATATGTCATTATAGAAGAGAAGAGATATATTTAGAATTTATGATGTACTCCTTGGAATAAATCTTTGTTCTAAAAAGACTCATTCTTTCAGTGCTGGATGAGAGGAACACAGTTGAAGTGTTACTTTAAATTCTAGGGTCACAGAATTGGTAACTATCCAAAATAGAGAAAAGGCCTAAGTCTACCAAATCTCAAAGCCTTTTTTATTAGAGGATCTCCATGCTTTCCTTACAGTGTTGCAGGTTAGCAGAAACATGGTTTTCTCTCGTCGAGTTTTGTGCTGGTTAATTGTTTATGTCAGTTTGAGCTAAAGGACACTCATATTGCTATAAAATATTATTTCTGATTGTGTCTGAGGGTTTTTCTGGAAGAAATTAGCATTTGAATTGGTATACTGAGTAAAATTGGTTATTTTCCCCAGTGTAGGTGTGGAAAATCCGATTCACTGAACTCCTGAAAAAAACAAGAGAGGGGAGGAAGGATGAATTTGCTCTTGGCTTGAGCTAACACTTGTATCTTTTTTTTTTATACTCAGACATTGGTTCCCTTGGTTCTAGAATCTTTGGACTGGGATCTGGATTTATACCATTGCCTCCCCTGGCTCGTAGGCCTTTTAGTGTGGACTGGAAGTGTATCACTGGTTTCTTGGTCCTCCAAATTCAGACAGGGAATCATCTATCTAGCTTTCATCTCATTTGAACCAAATTTCTTTCCACCTGTGCCTGTCTCTTTCTCTCTCTGTCTCTCTCTATGTCTCTGTCTCTCTCTGTTTCTCTGTCTCTGTCTCTGTCTCTCTCTGTCTTTCTCTGGCTTATTGATTCCATTTCTCCAGAAAACATTGACCACCATAAAAGTGATTATGAAAATTTCATTGGGACTTTCAAAAATGAGGCAGTCCATCAGAAATATCTATCTATCTATCTATCTATCTATCTATCTATCTATCTATCTTGTTAACACCTTAAACATTTCAAGGTATAACTACATAGAATATAACTTCCACACATAATGTGCTACCCCAAAGATCCAGACTGTGTACATGATGGGCAGCATGGAAACGATAAAGACAATAAGTTATTGCACTGTGAACAAAAGAACACAGTACAATGGATATGCAACAATAGGAAAACATAAGAAGTCACATATGAGCACAGTAGGGAAACAGGTATAAGGAGCTTTTGAATAATAACTGAAGGATAATACATTCATTTATATGAATCAGGTTTCTATAGATGTATGACTTGAGCTATTATTTAGTGTCTTCCACAGTTAGCTGATTTACAGTTTCCATTTACAGTTTTTATGTTAATGTGAAAAAAATCTTCATTTGACGTAATTCTTACTGAATATTCAGCAACATAATCTATTGTGGTCTCAAAGAAGAGGGAAAAAATTTAAAAACAAAACATATTTTCTTCATGCCTCTAAATTCAGGAACAAGGAAGCATGTCCAGATAGTCTACGGAATAAAAATCCAGGAAGCCTGTTTCTAAACTTAAAATATACTATGGAAGACATGATTTGCTTAAATTTGTACATAAGAAAAGAAAATATAGGCACATCACTGAAAAAAAGGCTAATGTTAATCTAGTTTGATAAAGATTTGTATTCCTCTATGAAACCAGATGGTAAAGATTATATATTTTGATATAAAATAGGTAAATATGCCATAGTGGAAAGAATGGATTATAGAGAGAACTTTGATCTGTGTAGGTGCGAGAAACAAAGATAAGAAGGCAGTAAGACTCACCAGTCCCAGATGGAGTCCCTGTGAATTTGACTAAATGTTCCAAGACTTTCCGACAGTTCCTCTAGCAGATGTTTTAAATCTCAAATTGAAGGCCCAAGTATTACCTGGATCCATGAAAGGGCTGCCTTGAAAGTGATGGAAGAAAGGGTGTCAGGATCTTGACTCTGGCGCTTCATTTTGAATGGTGTTCTGAATATCTGTTTTATCAGCCAACTTCCAATCCTTGGTGATTTTGTCTATAGAGTACATAAGAAAGAATGTGGGTCACTTGAAATCATTTAAAGGACATGATAAGAAAATCAAACATAGGTACATATTACCCGAAGGTATTCTGAAGTGAAGATTATAAAAAGGTAAATTAAAAGAAATATAGACAATTAGATTCTTGCAGTAAGGATAAATTTAGAGGTAACAAATTACTTCTCTAAATGGCACAGCTGAGAACATCTTCTCCTGACATGATCCAACTAAGAACTGAATGCCTAAGCCACTTGAAAATTGCTATAAGAAACAAAATGATGCTGACATGACCCAAAATGATTCATTCTGGAGATTAGTTACAACCTAAAAGTTCAGTTAAAAAGAGGCTTTTAAATTCAATAATGTCTCCTTACTAGGCAAATAAACAGACACTCTCGGCTAATTTGCATAACCCTCTTATTGGGTAACTCTTTTATTGGATGATTGGCAAAGACGTATTTCTAAAGATATATATAAAAAAAAATGACAGGTATTCACCCACACTACCAAATTTTTCTATTAGTAGTTTTCAGTCTCACCGGACAAAAGCGAAATACATTTTGAGGTGAATGCAAATATGCAAAAGGGTTTTTCCATGAATACTACCAAAGGAATTACAAGGCAAATGTGAAATGTAAATGACAAACTTCAAAACCGTCAAAATTACTTTCCATTACTTTTGATAGGTGTTAATATTGTAACTAAACAAATTACAATAATACAAATTGATTATTTTCTAAGATCTCTGCAGTTCATTCCTTTCATTTTCTCTCTGCTGTTCTGCCCTTCACTTTTTTTTCTGGACACTTCCATTTAGAGTCCTAGAGAAATAAATATTTCAGAGAGGAATTCTATGCTTTCTTTGGAAGGATAATTCCCCAAGAGTTCTATAATGCTGTATAGAAACAGTCAGTGGTGGGAGGCCTTCCCTACTAAATTTAAAACAATATTATCAGGCATGTCAATTAAAACCCTTGTGGGACTGGGTGTGGTGATAGAAGCAACTCCAGGTCTTTATGGAACGCAGAGAAAATGTTCAAAGCAAACCTCTAAATTAATTTGGGCCCATTTTCTTCCTAGTTTAATAGGAGAACAGCTCATTCTTATACTCACTCTGTTATTGATATAACCTTAATGTTCTGGCAACAGGGCTCAAGGAAACCAACCATATCCCCACCTTTTATTTTGTAAAAACTGGGGAGATGCTGATCTGGATAAGTTTCTGAGGAGGCACAGAGAAGGTTCATGAACTTAGCATTATCATAGTGTTCAAAGCAGGATTGTTCCAAGAACAAGTTTAGATAGTTGAGAGCACAGTGATTTTCCATCTTGGAACTCTGTTTTCTAAGTTTTTGGATGACTGACCACCCAGAATAATGAAGTATTGTTGTAACTTAAATGGGTGGTATTCAAGTATTTATGAATCAGTGTGATTTAATAGCATGTCTAGCAAAAAAAATTAGTGTATTAAAAAGCTGTTATATTTCCACTTTATAAACTACCTATTTTTGCACCTTAGTATTTCTAAAACTTGTATGTATTTTCAAAAATGATTTTTACTTTTGTAGTGAGATTTAAAAACTACTAATAAAGGGTCAATAAATTAATGATGCAATTTCAGGATATCTGAGATTTTGAAAAACGTTGTTATAAAATGTCGTTACTTAATGTATAGTAGATTTTTTTACCATCTCATTTATAACAGAACACTATTTAAAAATTAAACGGTACGTATTTTATAATTAGATTTGAATGACTCTCTTGTATACAAACTTATAATTCATATACATGCAATTTTGAAGAAATATGCCATCTTCTTCAAATATCAAAGGCAGCTACTACACAACACTTCTGGTTATGACTGGCAGGTCATAGGCCAGTGAGAATTATTTGGGACCACACACAGGCTATGTGTAAGGAGATGTATTTCTCCAATGTATGCTGTGCAGTTTCATGCTGAATGCTTCCCTTCTACATTAATATAAATGTAACTGATATCAAGGTAAATATTTAAGGTAGGATGAGGTAGTCACTCACACAGCTTTTGCTTTCCTTGCTTTCCACAGAAACAAAGTTGGAATCAGAAAGGAAAAGTAGAAGAGAAGAAACAATGATACTTGTATCTAACTTTATATGAATCATGTGTGAGAATTTTCATTATGTATGATATCCTCTGAGAGCTCATATACTCTAAGTGATTTGTAAGTCAGTCAATGCTCCTTGAAATTTTATTGTCTTCCTGTCTAAAATTTCCCTTCTATCTCATATAATTCCACTACTGTTTTATTGGAGTAACCAACTTTATCCTTAATTAATTCATTCCTTTTCATTTGACCCAATATTTTTCAGCTACTGTACCTAATTTGGACCGGGTCTTTTGTAGACATATAGTATTCACAAATTTGTTGATTTAAAACTTCATGATGAACTTTGATACAAATGAGAGACTATAAATAGAAAAATACATTCAGCTCTAAAGAGTTAAATGGACTCTTAGAACTATACGGCAAGTGGTCAGTCATAGTAAAGTGGAAGACATTTAAATTCAAGAATAACTATAGAAAACTATTCATGAAATCATTCTTCTTCCTAAAACAATATAACCAATATTTGTTGATGCTCAAAAGTAGCACTTTCTGAAAGCATTTAACTTAGGATTTTGACCTTCTCAAAGTAAAAAAATTTCTTCTTTATTTCCTGAATCTTTATGCTTATCACTGAATTTTCTGTAAGATAAAAGTATATTTGAGGAAGATTTTTAAGGGACTGGCTAGTGTTTCTAGAAAGTGTGGAATAATTTAAACTTGGATACTTTTAGAGGAGAAAAAAAGAAGGCAGTTATTCAAGATACTAGATTTGGGAAAGGAGACATGCCATGAAGTCAATTAATTAAAACTAGATAAACTGCATATCAAATTATCTTAAGTGCATATAGAAAAACAAACAAGCCAACAACAAAAATAAAAACATTGTCAAAGTGAGTAACTTCCCTGCCCTGAATATTCATTCACACCTTCCCTCCTAGGTTTGGTTTCTGAATCAATCATACAGAGTTGTCATTTAGCGCTGGGAAGCAGCGTGGTGCGGAAAATAATTTTGAAGGACGCATAAGATGCTTTCATGTGGCTGGCCATCCTATTTTAAAAGTTTTTTATCTATTTGTTTAATGAACTATAAGTGCAACACATTACCCCCCACACACACACACATGCAAATGCACACACACACTCACACACAAAATCTTGAAATAAAAGATGCAAGGTGTCTGTGTTCCCTGCGCGAGTCTTAACTCGTAGGTGTTTTAGATTTCCTAATGTCTACCTCCCTTACAAATACTGTAAGACCTGGTTGAAGTATAGTTTGGGTCACTAAGTTTTTAGGTGAAGATACAAATCTGCTATGAGGGAATTGGTGGATCCCTTAACAATGGAATACTCCTGACTCAGCACTCTCAATCCCTCAGTTAAACTACAGATATTTAACTAGTCACCAGCTACCAAACATGTGCTATAGCTAGTAGTTTGACCTTAACAAAGAAAAAAAAATCTTGAAAATACACAGATTTCTTTTGCAGCAGGGCCAGTCCTGAATGATTAAAGTCTCTCTGACTCTCAATACTTTTCCTAAAGCCAGACAAAATGACACATCAACACTGTCATGTCTAAATTATCCTGTCAGGATTTCACACAGAGAATGGGAACCTTTCAACCTTGAAATTCATGAAATCGCAACCAGGCTGGTAAATATGTTTACTTTTTTTCTAAGTGTCCCCTGGTTTTCATAACAGTTTGTAAATGTGCTCAAGAATGGCACCCCCCCCACACACACACAGATTTCCTATACTCTCTTCATATTCTCTCTGCCAAGAAAATTATCTTGTGATTTTTCCAAATTTGTTTTTCCATCACCTGAACACTAACCACTAGACCTGTCCTAAGGCAGCTTTGACATTTTTTTTTCCAAATGCACTTACCTTGATAGCTGAAAATGACCTCAAAGAATGATTAATACCTCGTGGGAGTCGATGACATAAATCTGCTCTAGTGTTCCTGACGAAAGGTCTCTCTGAAGGAATGTTACAGCTATATTGCTCTGGAAGCCTGGTGACACTGAGCAGACCCCACCAGATATAAAATCTTCAAAAGGCATAACTACTTAACTTGGACTTGAATTTATGTTTACTTCACTTGTTACCTCCAAAATGCAGTGAATTATTTTCCTAGAAATTGCATAAGGTATTGCAATACTACCAATAATAATACTTCTTTTCCTAAGACTCTTAAAGGTGCTCACAATAGAATAATGAGATGACTTTCAGACTATATTAATTTCTTAGCTCATTTTTGTGTTTTTTTTAATCTTAGAAAAAGGAAATGTAGTAAGGGCAATGGATGGTATGGTAAAACCAGAAACAAATATCTATTTTTATATGAGTGTCTCCACAGGATAATGAAATGAAATAGCAGGTCACACATTTGTGGGGATAATTTTTAATATGGACAAAAGACATACTTTAGTGAATCTTGTATGTATAAATCAACTAATAGAAAAAAATTAAACACTGCCATTTAATAGACTAAACACTTGTTTATAATGGCTCAGAGAACTCATCATATTGATTAAAAATATGAATTCTGGAGTCAAGTCATGAAAATTCCAATTCTGAGCAACCACAGATAAGCTAACTTCCTTATACCTCAGTTGCCTCAATTCTAAAATGGAGATAAAAATAATAGCTACCTCATATGGTTATAATAAAAATCAAATGACTTCATTTTTGAAAAAATCTTAGAATACCAAGTACTCAGCAGTACTTAGTATGTTGTTAGTTCCATACACATGATTTTATTAAGATAGAATATTAACTAAATGTAATTATAATCAGAAGAACTGTGTTGCATTTACATAGCTGATTTAATAGTTGACCATTGAAAGAACAGACTTACTAATGTAGTAGCACAGTATATGCATATACAGTGCTAAACTTAAATCCAACAAAAGTGCCAGGACCACAGCAGAGAGATGGTTAGGATCTTTGAGATAGGAGAGATTTTAGTTGTGATCTAGTATGATTTTTCCAGAAGTAGCAGCCAAAAATTAAGTGGTTTTCTCTAGAAAATACAAATTAGTTGCAGAGCTAATTAGTTCAGGTCTTCTGAATTTGTGTTGATGTAGAAAATTCATGGTTC